>JAMQGT020013200.1:5000-71167 GCA_024447675.2 Pterophyllum scalare | reverse complement strand
CACCAGGCTGGTCCAATTTAGCCATGAATCCTCCCACACTAAAATGACAGCTGTTTCAGGTTCATTGTCCAACCCCTGTAAGTTTTTGTTACATTAACTGCAAAATTGCTCTGAAACTGCAGCAGAAAGCTCAGCAGAATAACAATGATAACACAGTTTTACTAAAACGTGGCCGAAAAACACAGAGCATTAAAAACAGAGCATGATGGCCAACAGTACCTCATTATCTTCCACTTTGGTGTGAGCAACGGGTAAAATCTGTGAATAAATGATACTGTATCAGGAGAAGCATCAATTCACACATGAAGTCATACAGTGCTCTACATACACAGAGATTTTAGACCTTTAAACCAGCGCATTAAGGACCAGGAAACCTCCCAATTAGCAGCAATTAAGCACAATTCTTACTATAAATAGTGCTTGTAGATATCATAATAATGGTATTCTTAAACTTTTCAGCCTTAATACTTCACATGTCGTGATGTGTTTCAGTCACACGAGTCATTCAGAGTTTGTACTGGCCCAGTGGGAGTGAGTAAAGGAGGCAGTATGCTTATTGTTGTTGGACCACTCGGTCCCACATCTGTAGATACGCACTTTTGAAATGTATTTAAATTTAAATTAGTTTGGAAGCTCCTTGGATTTGAAAACCACTGCGCTAACTAGTCTGAGTCCAATGACAGTACATATTCTGAATAATATGTCATGTTTTAAACTCAGACATCTCACTGACACTTTGAATTCAGTAGTGTTATAAACCGCAGTTACTGGCAGTCAACCACTGCCACTCAAGAGCTCCTGTATAGACAAAAAACATGACTGAGCATTAGCCTAAAAGCAAGAAATTAAATCCCCAAACCTCCTTCACTCTTCACCTATTTCACATTTTTTCGATTATTTAGGATTTCTCTAAATTCTCTAAAATCTTAATCTCAACACATTTGCAAACATGCAAAGACACAATAAAAAATAAAATATATGATTAAATTAGTCCAAGAAACAGACCATGTTCATCTGCATAAACAGTACCAAAGGGTTTGGTGCTATCAATCGATCAATCCACATCCCTCCCATAAAACATTATTTATAAAGTTCACTTGGACAGCTACCACCGTGATTATACCAGATCTCAACATAATGCCCATGTATTTTGCTCAGATATCATTTTATTTGTGCCAAAATATTTGGAACTAATTGCTTGACGAATTCTAGGGCAGCAAGCTTGAACTGATGCAGCTGATTCCAGCTGGCATCCACGAAAACTAAAATAATAATAAATCATTTACCTAATAAACTATAAGTTATATTAGGTAAATGATTCTGATGATCTTTCTGATCCTTAGAAATGCAGCCTAACAGGATATGTCCTTCAATGCACATATTAAACAAATATGTAGGACCGCTTTTTTACATTTGTGCAATATTTATAAAATTAGAAACATCCTTTCACAGACTGATGCTGAAAAACTAATCCATGCATTTACTAGGCTGGACTACTGTAATTCATTATTATCAGGCTGTCCTAAAAGCTCCCTGAAAAGCCTTCAGCTGATCCAAAATGCTGCAGCTAGAGTACTGACAGGGACTAGAAAGAGAGAGCAGATTTCTCCCATATTGGCTTCTCTTCATTGGCTCCCTGTTAAATCTAGAGTAGAATTTAAAATCCTTCTCCTAACATACAAGGTCTTGAATAATCAGGCCCCATCTTATCTCAAAGACCTCATAGTCCCGTATCACCCCAATAAAGCACTTCGTTCTCAGACTGCTGGCTTACTTGTGGTTCCTAGGATACTTAAAAGTAGAATGGGAGGCAGAGCCTTCAGCTTTCAGGCCCCTCTTCTGTGGAACCAGCTCCCAGCTTGGATTCAGGAGACAGACACCCTCTCTATTTTTAAGATTAGGCTTAAACTTTCCTTTAGGATCAAGCTTATAGTTAGGGCTGGATCAGGTGACCCTGAACCACCTTTTAGTTATGCTGCTATAGGCCTAGGCTGCTGTTTATACCCCACTCTGTATTTAATCATTATTATTAATCTCTGCCTCTCTTCCACAGCATGTCTTTTGTCCTGTCTCTCTCCACTCAGCCCCAACCAGTCGTGGCAGATGACTGCCCCTCCCTGAGCCTGGTTCAGCTGGAGGTTTCTTCCTGTTAAAATGGAGTTTTTCCTTCCCACTGTCACCAAGTGCTTGCTCATAGGGGGTCGTTTTGATTGCTGGGTTTTCCCTGTAATTATTGTAGGGTCTTTACCCACAATACAAAGCGCCTTGAGGCGAATGTTTGTTGTGATTTGGTGCTATATAAATAAAACTGAACTGAAACTCAACTGCATTTTTCTCCTCACTCTGCCTCAGGCTGGTGGGTCTGCCTATGACAGCTCTGCCCGATGTTTACTGGTAATTTTCTTGTCTGCAAGACTTTGCGTCAGTTTGGTTTTGCTTCTTCTACTTCGTACATTTAATCTTACATTGGTTCTTTCTTACAACGCCTTGATGCATCCCGAAGCCTTCAAATCTCTCCAGTCCCAAAGCCAGCCTCTGCTCGTCATCTACATGTTATAACTCTGATATAAAGCTCGGTGTGATCCTTACCATAACGGTAGCGATAATGGAAATGAGAGCATCGCTGTAGGCCAGCAGTCTGTGGGAGGACTGGGTGCTGCTGTGGCCATCTCTATCGGACGGACTGACGCTCTCCAGGAACGAGGAGGAACCTGCGTAGCTCCTCGCACCTTTCTTCTCCATCTCTTCCTCGACGTGGTGCTCTATGATGTCGCTGTCGTCGTTTTCCCCCATCGTGGAGGAGCTGCCGGACAGAGCTGCTCATATAAACACAGCAAACAGCTGACTGAGGGCGGGGAAACGGGAAGCAGCAGCCCGCCGGGTTTCCGGCTGTCAGCAAAGATCGTCTATGAAAGCCAGAGGAGCCACTCGGTGGAAGTCCTTTTTGTTGCTCCTGTGCTTTATTTAATTTATGCTTATTATTATTATTAGTTCTGACTGGGTTTACGAGAGGCTGCTGTAGCCCTGCAGGCGCCTCCTGTTTGTGCCTGTGGTGTTGGTGCCTTTTATTAAAATTAGCTGACTAATAATTTGGCTTCAGACTGTCCGTGATACAGTCTTTCCTGTTGGCACCAACTCGCAGGTATTTGTACCTGTGCCCTTCAAGAAAGCCAGAATTACCCGAAGCTTTGCTTCGAGGCCAAAATGCCAGACTGGAGGCTTCAGATGGTCGTCACCAAAGCAAACTGCTGCTGTGTTCTGTTCCCTTTAGATGCAGTTTCTGAGATTAGTTGCAGTTCACAGAGCTGCTGATGTTCAGCTGTGGGAGCATCTGCACCGCCCCGAAAGACTGTATAACCATCCAGCTTAAAAAATAAATTAAAAAAATCCCGGGTAGTAAAACCTTATTTTCTCCACATCAACAACCAGTGGAAATGACCTTTTAGCAGGTGATGAGCCAGCTCCTGCAGCGCTGTGTCTGTGTTGACTCGCACTAAATCAGTTTCAAGGCTGGCTCCGAAATCCAAAGGTTTGTGAAGCTGGGAGTTCAGTGTATTTGAAGTTAGTGATGAACTCACCGATTCAGATGAGAGCGCAGAAAACAGTAATTTACCAGCTTATACCTGTGGGGCACTCTTGTACCTCTAGAGGGCGACATTACACCACACCTGCCGTTGAAGAAGGTTGCAGAAACGGCTCTGTGTGAGAAACCACCTGATGTCCTGCAGCTTACGGTGATGATGCTCTGTCAGTTCTGTCTACATCCACATGAGATGATGCGGGACGTTTCTTTGCATAAATAGTTTATTTTTACTTACACTGTATACAATAATAATTTGAAATAATTTCCTTGTTTCTTGGAAATAGAAATATTATCCACCTATTCATATTCAATTAGATGTTAATTGAATATGAATATGCTGTTTGCATTCATGCTTTTCTTTCCTCATCTCTCTGGCATAGTCTCAACCTCAGGAGCTTCATAGCAGCTCTGGAGTTACGGCCAGCATGCCAAAGTCTGAAGACAGTCCGGAGTCTTGAATCTGGTTCCAGTGTTTTTCCACTGGTTTTATCCGACCCCAGGTTCAGTCACTGCAGCCAGTGCCCGGGGCCGTCTCTGCTACAGACATCTCAGTACCCAACGCTCCTCCACCCTCAGTTCTGTTCAAGCAAATCTTACTTGAGCTCCCCGCTGATACACCATGATCTACTGATCAAACCGGCAGCCAGCCATGTAAGAGGGTAGTGAAAAAAAAAAGTCTTCAGATCAGCTGCATGGGAGTGATCGCTGCTAATACCTGAAATACAGAAACCCCTCCTGTGTCCACACAGAGACATTTTTTTTCTACAGTCAAACAATTCAAATATGAAGCCAGTGCATCATTTATTCTGCTTCGCACAGGAAGACAGACACTGTACTTGTGCACGTGGGACTGCAGAAAGATATTTGTGACCTTTTAAATGTTTCAATAAAACAGGAGAAAGTAGCATGACAGCATTGATTTTCTGACACAGAGCAAAAGTATCCAGGCAGTCTTTGCAGCTGAGCCTTCTACATCAACACCATTCAGTGCTGTTTGCTTCTGTTAGTTAAGGAGGAACATCCCACTTTTCCACACAGTGCGCGATGATGTTTGAGGAAACAATCTCCTGGGATAAACTGTGACACCTGGAATCAAACAGGCTCCTGTTCCAGAAACCAGGCTTACTGAAAACTCTGAGTTTGTTAACCCTGACATGAGGAGAACTCTGGGTTTTCTGTTCCAGAGACAGAGCTAACTTTAACTCCACGATGCTAACCTGCTCACTGACAACAAGAAAGTCTGCTTTTATAATAATAATAATGCCTTCTAATAGTGCGGCAAAACTCCATAATTAACCTTAGTGTGTGAAGAAGACTCCCCATTTACATGAACAATTTATAGTCTATTAGGTAAATATGATTCAAATCAGTGTAACTCATTTCCTTTAACTAGCAAACAGTCATAACATCATTATAATATGAAGCTGTGATATTGTGACGCAGCATTCTAATCTGACAGTCCATTTGGTGCTCAATTGAACTTTTAAACCAACAAATATACAATTGTGGGATTTGTATAAAATATTTGTCTACACCATACACATGTTGGCTCTCACAGGACCCTAGGCAATGTTCATGCAAAGTTTCCCCAGGATTGGTCCACTCGTTTTAGAGATAGGGAACATAAAACATACATACGCTATGATAACAGCAGTGTCGGGCTGGGCGATATGAGTTAAAATATTATAACTTGTTTCATGTCAGATGTCAGTCGATAGACACATAATGACGATTTAATGAAATCACAGCTTCTGTTAAGCTTAAAAGTTCCAATTTAACATTTCCTCCTTAACCCGCTCGCACTCCTAACGTAATACTGTGTGCAAATATTAGCACAGGTGCTGCTCCTCGCATGTCAGCCATTTGATTGGTTCATGCGGTGCCTACTCATTGTCATTGATGTCTGTCAAAACACAGACTGAATGAGTTCTATCAACTTTATATTGACTGAGTCTCATATTTCTATGGAGGGAACGTTATTTTGCAACATGCAATGTTATAAAATATTACAGCCAACAGCATCGAACGCTGCACTGAGGTCTAACAGGACAAGCACAGGGATGAGTCCACAGATCAGTGATAACCTTCACCAATGCTGTTTCTGTACTGCGATGGATTCTTCAAATAAACCATCCCAGCGGTTCGAATGAGTTCTGATCATACCGATCAATCAGCCCTCAATAACAGCCTAAAACACACACCTATACAAAACAAACTTTATTCAAAGACCTTTACATAACACAAAAAAAGTATACAAATCTTTACAGATAAACAGGAAGTGTCCTTTTACATGCGACAGGTGTCGTGAAACGCCTCCAGGGTCCTAAAGTCCCTCCATGTTGGAGGAAGTCCATCCTGAAGGAAACGGCCACAACGCTGACACGAAGACTGGAAGAGCTTTATGTAGCTCCGCAGCCAGGTCTGAGACAGACAGGTGAGAGAGGGAGACACGGGTCAGGCAGACAAGTACTCAGAGAGAGACAGGTGAGAGGGACACAGGCCAGAAAGACAGGTACATGGGGGAGAAGTGAAGGGGAGAGAGAGGGGTGAGACAGAGACCGGAAGGTAATCTGATTACTCTCACGACTGATTACTCTCACCATGAAAGACCGCACGACGACATCAGGCATTTGTGGCAGCTGGTAGTGCAGCAGGGCGGTGGTGGCGTGGTCTGTTACCTAGCAACAACATGGCCAATCAGGGATCTGCATGCTGGTCAAGTCCAGATGAGTACTAAACTGAGAACAGGTGAATCTTACCTTCTGGAACACCTGGTACTGAGACTTGGTCCAGATGTCCAGCTGAGGAGAATGTAAGAACAGGTTACCATAGTTACCACAGACACAGTATCAGTGGTTACCTTTCAGGTGTGCAGGAGCGTTCACCTTTCCATCCTCGCTGTATACGTTCTCGCTGAATCCTCGAACAACAGTTCTATCGATAAACAGTGACCGCATCACGACAATGGCCTTCAACACCTTCCCCAGGGTCACCTGGGAGGAAGACAGGTGAGACAGACATACCTGTTACCTGGTCTGAACACAGGTGGGCAATAAGGGTGTTTACATGTGTGTTTTACTACCAGCAGCACAGCTGACGTCCCGTTGGGTCTGAAAAGCTCGATGGTCATATCAGGAAACAGCCTGCCGATCCGAGAGATGACATCATCCACATACCTGCGCAGGGAGGAACGCAGGGTTAGCACGACAGCAAAGGGCTGACACATGGCCAGCCAGGGGAACCACAGTACTGAAGTACTGAAATAGCATTCGGTAGTGTTGTCGTAGTATTATGTGTAATAGTACTCACTGAGGAGGCAGTACCAGAGTACTAGGCTGGACTTTGGGTCGTCTCTTGGCTGAAGCTCCCATCTGGTTGGCTGATCGCTTCAGTGACTGCTGGTTCAACAAACTGGAGGCCAAACTAGCGTGGTACTGCAACTACACACACACACACACACACACACACACAGTGAGTGTGACAGTGATGACGAGGATCTGACTCTGAAGGTGGGACCTCTCTGAACTCCGAACACAGTGGATAAACGTGGTGAGAAACTGAGTATTTGAGGGGTGTGTATGAGAGGCGGGATCAGAAACTCAGCAGGAGGCTCCGGGTGGAAATCCTGCATGTCTGCTGCTGTCTACGCCTGCGTCTGACAGCCAGCACAGTCCCAGAGTCCTTCACGGAGCCTCGATGTCCAACACTTCTGACCACAGATGGTTAAAAAACATGGCTGCATGGGCAGAAAAGCAAACCTTAAACCTGCATTCTGTTTGAAGGCCAGCAGATGGGGACAGCTTTCTGACCTGCTGAGTTCCTGGGCTTGTTATGGGATAAAAATTAAGACAGTTTTGTAAATCTTGGTCACACCATGTTTCAAAATGAAGAATTATCCATGGCATTTTCCGCCCACTCGTTGGTTAAGGACCTGTCAATCAGAAGTCATTAGGCAACAGTTTTACAATCGGACACGCCCCTCCTCATCACATTTTATTCAACCAAGATGCGATGGAGGAAGTGCTTGTCTCGAGGCTTCAGAAACCAGCAGGTGAGGTCACTGCAGCGCTGCTGATCTTTCTGCTGTGGGTAGTTCTTAGCGTCAAATGTTTGGCTGCAGGTGAATCTGAGCTGCAGCTGCTTTAATGAGAGGTACTCATAAAAACATGACCCACATTCATGTTTCTCTGTTTGCTTCCAGCCTCAGAGGAAGATTGTCTGAGCTGCTCTCCAGCTGTGGAAGAACATCAGAGGTAACCTGATCTGAGTGTGTCTGTCACACCTGAGCGTGGCTGAAGGGTGCTGATCAATAACTCGTTTAATGATGGGACTCAGCTGGTTCATCAACAAGCATCAGATCAAAGGGGGGGGGGCGTGTTCTGAGTCCCAGCTGCTTAGTTTGAATGAGATGACATCACCAGTTCAACATGTTGGAGCGTCACATAGTCGACCTCAGTCATTCCACGTCCTCTTAATCCCTTCATGTAGACAATGAACAGCAGGTATATGTTAGCTCTCACCTTGTTGGACCACTTGTATGCCTGCAGCAGCTGAGAGTAGAGAGGAGTTTTATCCTGGACGGGATCCAGACTGAGCAGACCGCTGTTATGGAGAGGGTGGGACTCTGAGGGACGACCGACCAGACCGCTGAGACGCTCCAGCTCACTGAGAGACAGACGGGTTTTCAGTTATCAGAGAAAACGGGTGAAATATTTTGAAACTCAAACTGTAAAAATTTACAAATGTGTTCTGATCATGATTACCCCCCAAAAAATAAAATAAAATAAAATAAATTAAAAAGTCATTTAAAAAAAAGAAAAAAGAAAAGAAAACAGATTACAGCTACAGCAACATCTACAACGTCCTCATCTCGGGGTGAGGACTCGGTGAAGCATTTTAGCAGAGATCCAGAGCTTTCACACCGCTCTCAGTGTTAAAGTGTTGATCACAGTGTAAATGACAGCACTCAGTGTTTTCAACTGGCAGCTGTTAAAATCTGAGGAAATTTTAACGAACCCTGGTCTGTCCGTGTCTCTCTGTGCATTATGCTTAAATCGGTGGAAATACGAACGGACCCTGGTCAGAGAGTGTATGGATGTGGCTCTGGGTCAGATGCTGATGGACTGTTTGGACTCACTTGAGGTCCCTGTTGACCGCCTGCAGGTTTTCCTGGAACTCGGATATAAACTGCTTCTCGCGGCCCTCCAGGGTCTCCCGGTTCTTCATGCCGTCCTTCAGGAAATCGAACACGCGGCTCACGCTGGAGCGCAGCGCCTGGATGCCGCTGATCGCGTGAGAAAAAGCATCCAGGTTTACCCCAACATTCACCACGTCCGCCATCTTCCCCGCTTCTGTTCCGGCTGCTGGCGCGCGGTGATGACGTCACGGCCAAGGGTGTCGTATTAAAAACAGTTTTGCCATTTTAATTTAATTTATGTTTTCTGTGACATTAATACATAAAGGAGACCCGGCCAGCTTTGCATTCGTTATTAGATGATTATATAAATCAGATCAATACTAAGGAAGGGTTGGGGTTCCTCCTGCAGGGCTCACATATTCTAAATACAGAGCCTTCTTTAGTTACTGTGCCCTGGCTTCATTCTGCTTCCCATCACCGTTAGAGGAGTACACCAGAGGTTTTCAGGCAAAGCTGTGAACTGAACACATTCTCCTCTGTCCTCCACCCTTTAACCCCCCTATGAACAGCATTTTACAGTGGTGGGAAGGAAGACCTCCCAGGCTGAGGAATGGCAGTCATCTACCAGTTGGAGGTGAGGGGAAAGACAGGACAAAAGACACTGTGGGAGAGAGCAAACAAAAAAGTTAATGGCATACTGAAGCAGTGTATGATCACAGGAAGAAACGCTGTGCATCATGGGAAGCCTCCAGCTGTCCGAGCCACAGCATAAATAAGGGAGGGTTCAGGGTCACCTATAAAGCAGATTAAGAGTTTTAGGGGTTATGGTTAAAAGCTCAGGTCTGGAGGACATCAGATATTGCAGGACTGCACGTGAGAAAGTGCAAGCAATGTTGGCAACACTGAGTGCAAGGTGTGAAAGCTCAGCAGGTGACTGCTGGAGGCCATGGCGTTCCTTGGTGGAGCCATGGTGGCAGCCAGTGGGGATGCAGGTGTCTTTCAGGAGTCAGTTCCTGGTGATCCTCTTGTTCAGTCTGACGTGATGCACATTAAAACAGTGAGATCTTCATCCAATGCAGGGGATGCTCAGGCCCGAAATGCAACCTTCTGACCACAGTGTAATCTTTGACCTTTTCTGATTTCTTATCCCAAATATCTTAATAATCAGGACTAACTCTATTGGGGGTGGAGCCTCAAAGGTCTCTGACTGATATTCACCATAGACTGAAATGTTTTTGTGTACAGTCTGCTAAAAATCCAACAGTGCACAGCCTGGCAGCAGTGATGCAATGTTCGGGTTGAATGCTGATTGGCTGAATTGTTGGCTTAAACAGGAAAGGCTGCTGTTCACAATGAGGAGAAAGAAGAAAAACACGAAAACAAAAAGAAAAAATCCACCTGCTTCAAAATGTCACACAGGTGTTAATGTGGGAGGATCTAGCAGAACTTCAGGTGGGCCTGAACCATAGCCACCACATCCCCTCAGCGTAGGTAACACTTGGCAGGTGTTTCTGGTCATTTCATTTTTTTGTGTCTGACATGTTTTTAGTGTGTTGTTAACCCCTTGAACTTTCCAATATTCAAATAAAAAAAAGTCACTTAAATGTCCTGCAGACACACTCCGAGATCCACCTCAGCACGTGGAGGGAGCAGACTCAGAATAATTCATTCTGTGGGAAAAGTTTGTTTTCCTGTCAGGAAATCAAGTGGTGGTCTTCCATGTGACAGGTGGGGATACCTACTGTTCACTACAATGAGGATTGAACCATCAACCTTCAGATTAGCAGGCTGACCACTGATTCAGAGAGAGAGAGAGAGAGAGAGAGAGGCGGGGTGAGTTTGAGCCGTCAGAGCGAACAGAGAGAGAGAGAAGAGGAGGAGGAGGAGACAAGGAGAAGGATTAAAAGAGGAGAAACAGAAGGAGGGTTACTGGGGAAGAGAGGGATTAAAGAGAAGAGGAAGAGAGGAGGAGAGAACAAAAGGAAAATACAGAAAGAAGAGAAGAGCTGATGAGGAGCAGCAGGAGGACAAATGTTTGATCATCTGTTTAATCAGCTTATCAAGAATCAACCTGAACACAGACAGGTGAGTGAATGACACACAGACAGGTGGGAGAGAGACAGATAGGTGTGTATACAGACAGAAGGTGGAGAGAATAACCCGAGCAGTTGTGTTCTGATAGGAAGGCTGACATCTCAGGTGAAAGCAGTGAACTGTCCCTTTAATGTCTTTAATGTTTATAATCTGCAAGTTAACACAGAACCTGCCAAAAGCTTCAGTCACACTTTGTTGTTTGTTTTGGGGTTTTTGTCTTCATTTGTTCTGTTTTATTTGAGAAAGGGTAAAAATGATTTTCTATTTGCTAAGCGGACTGTTAGACGATAAGATATCAGTCAGGAGGTGTTCCTAATGAAGTGGACACCGAGTGTGAACAAAGTGTTATGTGAGGCTCGGTGACATCCTGATCCAGCTCCGGTTCCATAAGCGGGAGGAGGAAGATTTTAATAAAGAGGAAGAGTCGGAGGACCTGAGTGTCTCAGTTTAATCATCTTTCTCATCAGCTCAGACACAAACAAACAAAGAGACACCGAGCTGAGCACAAACTGTCATATTCTCTAAATTATTTCTCTTGGGGGTGCAGGACACTGAACAATGTCTACCTGTTAACAAACAGGAAGTTTACACACCTACTCCTACATGATGACACCTGATTAAATGGCTTCAGGCCTGATTACACCTGCTCTGGATCTAGATGCCACAAACATCTGAAGGCTTTCAGCAACTAGCACTTCAGTACAGATCAGGGCACTCATTTGGGCTTTAAAGAGCTAAATGCTGGTAGTAAAGAGCTTCTCCTTTTAGAGTGTAAAATCTTTAAATTGGTAGTGAAAGCTTTTAATTTGGTGGCTCAGGCTCTGGAACCACTCTCCCAGAGGCGTGCTTTATCAATATGAAATTACCCTCGCTGAGAGGTTGTGAGCTGGGGTGGGTATCCTTGTATTTCCCCATTTCGTACAATGAGGTGACTTTGTTGTGATTTGATGCTATATAAAGAGGGGTTTCTCCCTGTGGGGGAGAAGGCTGCTTCCCTGTGCCTTCGGGCCGGAGTGGGTAAAAGAGTAAATATTTTGTGTTGCATGATCAAAGGATTAAAAATATTTATGAATAATCTGAAATGCCCATTAACATGGACAAAACTACAGGTGGAAGTCGGGCTAGCTTCCGGAGACAACACATAGTTTTGCCAAAGGAATGGATGCAAACAGGAAATATGAGGTAATGTGGAGCAGGTGTGCACACAGACAGGTGTGCACTTTCTGCCTGTGTGCATCTTCTGGTCCAGGGGTTGAGGTTCTGATTGTTTGTGTTCTCTTATTGCAGGCTTGAGGGGGAAGAGCATTTTAATGACATCAGCAAGCTAAACTTTGGGTGCTAATATCCAGCTGGACACTATGACAACCATACAATAAGGAGCTGGTTACCATGGTAGTCACCCGTTTGAAGAAGGTCTGGCAGAGCTGAACCCGTGGAGCAAAATGTGGGCGTCGACCCAGAATGACCTGCATGTAAACTTGCTGTTCATCTGACGGTTTATCATGTCCCTGTCACGTGTCCTCGCCCTCCTCGTTCTCCTGCTGCCGTGGGGCCGGTGTCAGAACGGTGGTCAGTTTGATGTGTGTCGATCTCTGCGCAGCTTGAAGGCAGGGCCTTTCTTGGAGTTTTATGCCTGTCAGCCCCCACCAGCCAACGTGAAGGAGGTGATGCAGATCAGAGTCGACCCCCCTGGAATCACCTGTGGAAACCCACCTGAGAGATTCTGCACACTGGTCAGTCTGATTCACACAGACACGCCTGAACACACAGGTGACCTCTGAGCCCACAAGACCTAATCAGTGCATCGATGCTGATGAAATTATTTTATACCTCTCAGCTCAGGCTACTTTTAATATTGTGGTATTTTGCATGTTCCAAAACATGTACAGCTCATTATCTCCATTTCTATGCATGACATTTATAACAAAGTATTTTTGTCTGTAATTAAGAAAAACAAACAACGAAGAGGAGACGATCACATGTCAGTCATCATGTGACCTCCTGCAGGCGTCCTGAGCCACAGGTTGGACACCTCTGCACACACACAGAGTACATGATGAGTCCTGCTGTCTCTCTAATTGTTCCTTTGGGAAACTGAAGTCTTGCCTGAATTATTGATAAATGTAACAGCTGTAATGTAGCAAAGACTAAATACTAATCGATTTTATTCCTCACAATAAAGACCATGAGAGTCCAACAAGAGACACCCGATAACATACATGAAACACGATACGCTGAACATGCGAGTTCAGCTGCAATAAATCCAACAGATATGCGGAATTACACATATGCAGTAAAATGTAAAATAATCACAGTTTTAATGTGGGCGTTCAGACTGTACAGTGGCAAGAAGCTGAACAGCTACAGTGTGGTGAAAACTATAAACAGATCATAAACAGCTGTTATCATATCGGGTGGAACAGTGGTTAGGTATGCCACCTCAAAGCAACAAAGGTTCCTAGTTTGAATCCAGGCTGGTCTCTTGTGTCTTCCTGTGCCTGTGTGGGTTCTCTCCGGATTCCTCTGAGAGGCCTGCATGATCACTTAACTGATTTTAAATCAGCTGGGAGGTAGATAAAGTTTGTGGAATAACACTATATTGGAGTTTAGTTGAAGCAGCGTGCTCACAGTTCAAAAAGATGACAGAACTTTTTACAATTTGAACCTTTAAATTTGCTCAACTTATTCACTTCCCTCTCGGTCCAACTCTTCTCCTCATGGTGACTGATGACCATCTCAGTTCCACTCGAAACACTGAAACATGTTCAGCTGGACTCCAACCCTCTGGTGACTTTTTGATATTCCAGTCCTAACTAACAGGACCGTTTGTAGAAAATCTGCCGTGTCATCCAGTTGATTAGATATTCAGTTACAACCTTTTTACCCATTTACCTCAGTTAAGTTTTTTTTTTTCATGTCAGAGCCAACACCCAGTGGAAACGAGTCTGACTTATTACTTACTTATTAATATGGACCGAGCTCTTGCTGCAGTTGAACACTGCAGTTGACTGTACTGGAGCGGTTCACAGCCGAGTGTGAACCAGCAGGTATGGGAATTAGGCCATGGTCCTCAGCTGGAAAAGGGTGGAGTGCCCACTCCGGATCAGGGATGAGTTGCTGCCCCAAGTGGTGGAGTGCCAGTATCTCGGAGGAGAGAAGGGAGCGGGAAATTGACAGATGGTTTGGGGCTGCGGCTGCAGTGATGTGGACGCTGCACCGGTCTTTTGGGGTGAAGAGAAATCTGAGCATAAAAGCGAAGAAGTCTCTGCCCACACCTACGGTCATGAGCTTTGGGTAGTGGCCGAAAGATCAAGATCACGGTTACAAGTGGCAGAAATGAACTTCCTCTCCCTTAGAGATAAGGTGAAGAGTGCAGTCATGCGGGAGGTGCTCAGAGTAGAGCCGCTGCTCCTCCACATCGAAAGGAGCCATTTAAGGTGGTTCGGGCGAATTTCTCTGCTGCCCCGTGACCCCGCCCCAGATAAGTGGAAGAAAATGGATGGATGGATTTTATAACTTCAAATCGGCCTGATGCTTCAGCAGAAACAGGGATGAAATGTGGAGAGGACCGTCTAGTCTCTGAATTCTGCATGGAAACTGCATGAAAAGTTTGGAGAACAAGATTTTAGCACTCATGTTTGCTGACAGAAATGAGTCCAACATGGCTCCGTCAGAGTGTATTTAGGGTTTCAGCCCTGCAGACGCAGCTCCCAGAGTGAGCGCCTTCATGTGATTAGTTAGTGTTGGTTCGTTAAAGCTGGTTCTCCTGCACACTGCTCTTTGTTGGCAGCAGCAGCTGAAATTAAAGGATAAACCTCTAACACACATACTGATCAGATTAGCGTCACTGTTAATCCACTGCTCTGCACATGTTAGCGAGGCTCTTTTCTCCACACGTACAGCTCGCTGACCTTAATGACTACAATGAGTTGTTAATGGAGGTGCGGGTTAAAGGTCAACATTAATTAAACACAAGCTGAAGTGAGACAAAAAGGAAGCTGTGAGGTCACTGCACAGTTTGTGTTTGTTCACCTCAAACACTGAACATCATGTGTAAGCCAGCTACAAACACTGTGTTTGTCCAGAAACTCCTCTTCGCTCTCTCTTCTCTTTCCATCTATGAAACATCTTCAGAATAAAAATGTCTCCTGGCTCACACAGCAGCAGAGACAGAGTCACACTGATTCATCAAGTGTTCCATCCATGAAAGCAGCTCCTCAGTCTGATATCCAGAGGATTCCAAGTCCTAAGACCTGAGTCATTAAACCCGGAAACCTGAGTCTTCCCCTTCTGGTAATGAAATTGCAAACACTGCTGACTCATGCTTATGAAAAGGAAATACCATTGTTTTTCTTGTGAAATTCCCAATAAGTTTGATGTGTCACATGACCCTCTTCCGATTGAAAAAAACAAAAGTTGGATCCAAAATGGCCGACTTCAAAACGGCCGCCATGGTCACCACCCAGCTTGAAAAGTTTCCCCCCTCCCATATACTAATGTGCCACAAACAGGAAGTTAATATCAGCAACCATTCCCATTTTATTAAGGTGTATCCATATAAATGGCCCACCCTGTGCAGACACACACACACACAGTCTTTGTAGTTATGTGTGTGTTCCTCTGTCATGGAACGTACTCAATAATGAGGGCAAATAGCCGCAACCACCCCCATCCGGATGCAGTGGCAAGCAGGGAAAGACCCAGGGGACCTAGGCCATCCATGGCCCACCAGGAACTCAGAAGACCCGAAGCCACACATCCTGATGGCAACCATGCGTACACCCCAGAGGAGGAAGGAGGGAGACCCCAGACAGAGCCCCCATGGTCAACGGGCAAGAGCCCAGAGAGCCAGAGGCAATGAGCACCTCACACCCCACGTAGGCTGACCCCCCCAGCACAAGCCGAGAACGCGGCCCCGAGGCCCCAGGCGCCCGGGAACCGCCCAACACCCAGCAGAACCCCCCCCCCCCCCCATTCATTTCATTTAGCAACCAACAAGGTGACCAAAGCACATACATTCAGAATGAAAACTGTACCAGCTGTTAAGCATGGTGGGGGCAGCATCATGCTTTGGGCTGATTAGCTGTAAAAAGACTGGATGATAATGAAGGAGGCAGAATACAGATCCTTCATTAAAAACTTGGTATCTCAACACAGCACTGACCACAAGCATGTATTAAAGTGGGATGTGGATAAAACTAGCTAATACTAAGGTTTTGAATCAGAATTTCCAGTCTGGCTCTCCAGCTGATATAAAACTGTAGACTCTGATTAAATGTCAGGTCTTTAACTTAGCTGCACCACTCTGCCCAGAAGGAAACTGTCTAACCAGGATAATACCTGGATTTTGTTCATGACTACCAAAAGTAATCTGGTCAATGTAAAACTTGCTTTGGGACACTTAACGAAATATTATAACTTCTATGCATACTTATAATCATGTATCTAAAAATTTGACCCCATGGTTATTTTAAAAATAACCAGAATTACAGCCACTTTGGTGCCTGTATTTGTGTTTCATTACACTTTGAATATTTGTGTTAATGTGGTATGTCCTCAGGAGAACCCATACCTGTGTAGCGATGAGTGTGATGCCTCCAGCCCAGACCTGTCTCACCCTCCTCAGCTCATGGGAGACAGGGAGAGGGGTGGGCTCATCACCTACTGGCAGACAATCACATGGTCTAGGTACCCCGAGCCACTGTTGGCCAACATCACTCTCACCTGGAACAAGAGTCTGGAGGTGGTTGATGACATCGTCATTACCTTTGAGTACGGCCGTCCAACCAGCATGGTGCTGGAGAAATCCATCGACAAAGGTGACTGGATCTCAGGGGGTGAGGGTCAAAGGTCATGGAAATGTTTGAGAAATTCCCATGAAATGTTGCACTGATCCTGATGAGCTCCACTGACTGAGTGCAGTCTGAGGGGTGAGGGGTATCAGTCAGAAATTCTTGCCTCCTCTGGTTCATGGTTGTGGGTGAAGATTCATTTAAGTAATTTATAATGCTTTTGGGAAACAGCTGAGTTATGTCTGTAGATGTATTTTACCTAAAGGTGATTCTGAAAGTACACTGTAAACCCAGATTTTGATTCGACTTAAAGATATTGAGTTCATATCACTTAAAATTGCCTAGAATGTGAACATTACTTGTTAATGCTGAGTAGACTGTACTTTTTGATGGTCTATCTTATTGGAATTATGTGTTTGAGTTCAAACAACTTAATATCATCAGGTTTTGCACCTGCTAAAAATCTAGTTTATACCAGTTTTAACAGAGTGGCTTAATGAGCAGCAGCACAGTGGTGTGGTGCTTAGCACTGCTGCCTCACAGCTAGGATGACATCTAGAAGCTCTGGGTTCGATTCCACCTTGGCCTCTTGCTGTGTGGAGTTTGCATGTTCTCCCTGAGTCTGCGTGGGTTTCCTCCCACAATCTGAAGACAAGCAGTTACTGGGGTTAGGTTAATTGGTCACTCTAAATTGAATACATACAATTTAGTTCAATTGGTAATGGAATAGTGCTTACTTAACAAGTTAAATAAATGAGTGGTGATTGATTGCTTAAACTAAGTATCTTCAGTTACTGAAACTCTGTTATTATTCAACTTAGATCTTCCATTCCAAAAGGGCCTCAAGTACATTGAACATAGTCCACTGCACTCATTCAACTAATGTTTCATTACTTAAAAAATTTAAGGCAATGAGTTACCTTGGCTTTTTTAAGTAGATTCAACTTATCCGGGTTTACACTGTAGGAAACAAGAAGTCAGAAACATGATGAATCATAAAGTAATTAACGTTTGTGTTTCAGGTGTTACATGGCAGCCATATCAGTATTACGCTGATGACTGTCTGGAGGCCTTCGGCATGTCACCCAAACAAGTCTCTGATTTAACACCGAGTAACATCACTCGGGTCATCTGCACAGAGCAGTACTCCCGCTGGGTTGGAGCCAAGGTCTGTGACTGGACCTTGATATTGGTTCCTATCAGGAAACTGATGATGATACAAACTGTATGCAGCACATATTTTTACAATCTGTGCCTGTTTATGTTATGCACTTATTTGAAACTCCTCCTCACCAACAGGAAGAGAAAGCTGTGGTGTTTGAGGTACGAGCACGCTTTGGGGTGTTTGCTGGTCCAAAGCTGATTAACATGGATTCTCTGTACACCCGGATGGAAACCACAAAGGGTCTCAGAGACTTTTTTACTTTCACCAACCTCCGACTGAGGCTCCTCCGCCCAGCACTGGGAGGAACCTACGTCCAGAGAGACAACCTGCTGAAGTACTTCTATGCTATTTCCAACATCGATGTACTTGCCAGGTAACCAACAAAGACCTGCTACTATCTAACTATAACTAAGCAAAAACTAGCTGCATCCACAAATGAGACAAACCCTGCAAAAACATCGCTACTGTGTAACCCACTACACCTCCACAAACAGACATTAACTCACCATCCAAGAAAAAAACCACATCAAAAATGGGTCAAAAACCAGCCACCCATCATAACTGTAAACACCTCAGTTCAGTTCAGTTCAGTTCAGTTCAGTTCAGTTCAGTTCAATCAAGAAGTTGGGTCATAAGAAGTCATGGGATTAGTAGTACCAACAGCAGTATTAATATCAGTTGTTGTAGTACTGTCAGTTATAGTATAAGTGGTGGTAGTACTGTCACTGGTAGCTGTAATGTCAGTTGGGGTGCTGTTGTCAGTTATAGAATAAATAGTGGTACTACTGTCTTTGGCAGTACTGGTAGTGTCGGTTGGGGTACAACTGTCGGTTGTAGTGGGAACAATAGCTGTACTATCTCTGATAGTAGCAGTAGCACTGTCAGTCGTGGTTGTAGTGATATCCAGTGCCGGCCCGAGGCATAGGCAACATATGCAGCTGCATAATGTCCCCTGACCACCAGGCCCTACGCAGCCACGTGTTTTTTAAGGGTCTCAGAAAAGGTATTGACAAGTACCCTGGTCGTGCAGCTGGAACAGGTAGAAAACTAAAAGATTATTTGTGCAATCAGCTACAGGCTGCGATACCTGTCACCTGGTATTCTTTTGATACACTGTATGTGTGTGTGTGTGTGGGGGGGGGACCAATTTGATTTGTTATTTTGTGTAATATATGCATACTTTGTGTAGTTTTTAATAAAGAAGACTGAGAGTCTTTCTTTCTTTTTAAATAAAAGTTCCTACACAGCTGTCAAGAAGTCCATTAAACAGGCTAGGTAGGACTTTCTGAAATATGAACAAGAATGAAATTTAAGATTATTATCACACAGCTTTTCTGACACAATGAATTGGATTTTTATTAACCATCAGGATCTGTGAAATTCAGGTTTGTGAAGCATTCTTGTAGAACTATAATAAGAATCAGCATCAGTTTGCTCAAATATACACTGCTCAACAAAAAAAAAGGAACACTTAAACAACACAATATAACTCCAAGTAACTCAAACTTCTGTGAAATCAAACTGTCCACTTAGGAAGCAACACTGATTGACAATCAATTTCACATGCTGTTGTGCAAATGGAATAGACAACAGGTGGAAATTATTGGCAATTAGCAAGACACTCAATAAAGGAGTGGTTCTGCAGGTGGGGGCCACAGACCACTTCTCAGTACCTATGCTTTCTGGATGATGTTTTGGTCACTTTTGAATGTTGGTGGTGCTTTCACACTCGTGGTAGCATGAGACGGACTCTACAACCCACACAAGTGGCTCAGGTAGTGCAGCTCATCCAGGATGGCACATCAATGCGAGCTGTGGCAAGAAGGTTTGCTGTGTCTGTCAGCGTAGTGTCCAGAGGCTGGAGGCCTACCAGGAGACAGGCCAGTACACCAGGAGACGTGGAGGAGGCCGTAGGAGGGCAACAACCCAGCAGCAGGACCGCTACCTCCGCCTTTGTGCAAGGAGGAACAGGAGGAGCACTGCCAGAGCCATGCAAAATGGCCTCCAGCGGGCCACAAATGTGCATGTGTCTGCACAAACGGTTAGAAACCGACTCCATGAGGATGGTATGAGGGCCCGACGTCCACAGATGGGGGTTGTTCTCACAGCCCAACATCTTGCAGGATGCTTGGCATTTGCTAGAGAACACCAGGATTGGCAAATTGGCCACTGGCGCCCTGTGCTCTTCACAGATGAAAGCAGGTTCACACTGAGCACATGTGACAGAGTCTGGAGACGCCGTGGAGAGCGATCTGCTGCCTGCAACATCCTTCAGCATGACCGGTTTGGCAGTGGGTCAGTAATGGTGTGGGGTGGCATTTCTTTGGAGGGCCGCACAGCCCTCTGTGTGCTTGCCAGAGGTAGCATGACTGCCATTAGGTACCGAGATGAGATCCTCAGACCCCTTGTGAGACCATATGCTGGTGCGGTTGGCCCTGGGTTCCTCCTAATGCAGGACAATGCTAGACCTCATGTGGCTGGAGTGTGTCAGCAGTTCCTGCAAGATGAAGGCATTGAAGCTATGGACTGGCCCGCCCGTTCCCCAGACCTGAATCCGACTGAGCACATCTGGGACATCATGTCTCGCTCCATCCACCAACGTCACGTTGCACCACAGACTGTCCAGGAGTTGGTGGATGCTTTGGTCCAGGTCTGGGAGGAGATCCCTCAGGAGACCATCCGCCACCTCATCAGGAGCATGCCCAGGTGTTGTAGGGAGGTCATACAGGCATGTGGAGGCCACACACAATACTGAGCCTCATTTTGATTTGTTTTAAGGACATTACATCAAAGTTGGATCAGCCTGTAGTGTGTTTTTAACCTTTAATTTTGTGTGACTCCAAATCCAGGCCTCCATTGGTTAATAAATTTGATTTCCATTGATGATTTTTGTGTGATTTTGTTGTCAGCACATTCAGCTTTGTACAGAACAAAGTATTCAATGAGAATATTTCATTCATTCAGATCTAGGATGTATTATTTGAGTGTTCCCTTTATTTTTTTGAGCAGTGTGTATATATATATATATATATATATATATATATATATATATGTGGCTATGGTCATTTCTAAACCATCTGATGATTTAAAAGTTCTTGGGGCTATATATTTTAATGTGCAGCACTTTGGTCAACATTGTTGTTTTAAATGTGCTATATAAATAAACTTGACTTGATCACAGAACGGGTCAAAATTGAATATGCAGTCTAAGTCGCGGGCCAAACAGGATTAACATTTATTAAACTGAAAATATTTCAATCAGCAATATGAATGTGAATGGCCTGAATACAGCAACTTTTTCCTCAACACAGTCAATTAAAATATAAAATTATATTTTTCTTCAAAAATAACATCAGAAAATCTGAAATATTTCAAGTTGATGCAAATTTGCAAATTTCTTTTTTGATGTGATAATAATAACTAATGTGATATCAGAAAAAAAAGTCCAGAAACAAACAACAAGAAGCTATTTAGTTTTCTCTCTTATTCCATTTCTTACTTACTGTCCATGAACTGTCTTCCGGACTTTGCTGCGCAGCGTTTCCTGGTGTGTGACACAGCGACGCACTGTCAGCTCACCTGCACAGGTCTCCCTCTGCCTCTCCAACATTGCAGGTGGTCACTATGCTGCTGACTTACTTAACATAAAGCAAGAAGCATACAGGGAGAAATGCAGTACAGCTCAACTGCTGCAGAAGTTTTATGATTGTTACCAACTTGAGTGAGAGGACTTTCTAGACTACTCACATGCACTATCACAGATTCTTTACACAGCGTCAAAACAGAGACCCGATGCAGTAACAGATGCAGCATTAGCAATAAGAAACCAGTGTGTGGAAGGGGTTAGAGAGCCAGCCTCACAAAGAGAGCTTCGCAAAATGGTTAAGGAGAGGGAGCACTGCACATTGTTTGAGGTGCAGCAGGAGGCAGTTGCCTGGTTTCAAGATCCACCCCCTAGGACAAGAACTATTAGGAGTAGAAACATCATCTTTGATAGTGTGTCAGCAAGGCCGGTTCAAAATCAGTCTTCTAGACTAGACAACATACTAAAAATTGTTCCTGAGCAAGGTAAAGCTATTATTAAGTTAACCAGTACTGTAAAAGACAGTTTGATGGTCAGAGAAAAACTGCCTGGGACTGGAAAGTCTAGACTCAGGCCACAATTCACTGGGGACGGACAGCCCACATGTTTCAGATGTAAAGGGATTGGGCATATTGCTAGGGAATGCAGACAATATCAGTCAGGGGGTAGATCAGCTACCAGAAATACATCTAGGGACTCATCCAATCAGGGGAAAATAACTCCCACAGTTGTTCAGAGCCAGACAACTAGAAGCTCAAAGACCATTACGTGTGTGAGATTTTTTTTTTGTTGAAAAACAGCAAGTAAATGTCCAGAGGTCGAAATAGATACGGGTGAAGTTAAAGCCAAGGCCCTGTTAGATACTGGGAGTCAGATTAGCACCATCTTTGAGTTGTTCTTTAGAAGACACTTAGAAAAAGAGAATCAAAATGTGCCCTCGAATCCTAAGTGGATAAAGTTGAAAGCAGCTAGCTCTTTGCCAATTTCTTATATAGGATACATAGAGTTGGATATGCAGACCCTGGGGTTAACTATACCTGAGTGTGGGTTTTTGGTGGTTCAGGATCCTGTTCCTATATTATCAAAGCAGGACCAAGTTTCAAATGAGTCCAAGTCAGATAAATCTTGCTCTATTCTCCTTGGTATGAATGTGATGAAGAGATGTAGGGGGCTTGCAATAGCCAGTTTTGACACAAATCCTAGGGTAGAATTGGATTTGGCCTGGAGAGATGCTCTCCACAAAGATCAGGTATATGAGATAGTTGAGGAACCTCTGTGGCCAGGGTAGCCAGTAGAGACATAGTGCATGTACCAGCAACTTCTTCATGTGATCAGGGTTTGATGCTTTTGGAGCCCACTAATACACCCCCACCTGGTAGTCTATTCATAATTCCCACCTTGGATGAAGGACTGTGTTTCCAGTCCAAGTAGTGAAGATCTGTGGTTGCAACCAATGCTTGGGATTTTCAGTGTGATTGAATGTGGTGAGGACACAACTGAGGTGTGTTTTAATCACATTTCTACTGATCATGAAGAGGTTTCACTTGCGGGGAATGTAGTTTAATTGTCAGAAACTAAGATTCATTCATGGCTGGAGCTTTTAAATGTGGGAGCTTGCCCTGTGGAACAGGCTAAATTAGTTGCCCTTTTGTCTCAGATTTCAGATTTTTTTTTTTGCATTTTAGGATCAGGATTTGGACTATACAGATAAGGTTAAGCATGAAATCAATGTTACTGATGATGTTCCAGTTACAGCCTTATAGGCGCATACCTCCTACCAAATACCAAGAGGTTAGGGAACATATAGCCAAACATTTCAAGAAGGAAGTCATCAAGAAGAGCACTAGTGCATCACCCATTGTACTTCTGAGGAAGGCAGATGGTTACTGAAGGTTTTGTGTGGATTATAGGACGTTAAACTCCAAGGCCGGGTGTGATGCGTTTCCCTTGCCTCGAATAGATGAATGTTTTGATGCTTTGCATGGGGCTACACCTTTCTCTACACTGATCTGGCCAGTGGCTATCATCAGGTAGCAGGTCATGAAAAGGACAGTTTACAAAGACAAGTTTAAAGGTTAAAGTGGAAAAGTGTCAGTTTCTTCAGTTCAGTGTTTGTTTCCTTTGGGCATCAGGCCTCTGCTGAAGGCATAGGTGCAGACCCCGATAAAGTAGCTGCAGTACAACAGTGGCCTATGCCAAAATCTGTGAAAGATCTTGGCTCATTTTTAGGTTTCTGCAGTTACTACAGGTGGTTTATACAAAATTTTTCTCAGTTTGCTGGCCCTTTTCATGACTTGGTCAATGCTTCTATTAAAGGAAATGTTTCTATCTAGTCAAAGGAACTATTTGATAACCAATGGACATCGGGCTTTCAAGAGTCCTTTGAATTATTGAAGGAGAAGCTCATTATGGGACTATAATTTCAAAATTGGACAACATGTTTTATTCTGTCATACCTGAAACCAGCGACTGAGACCATAAAGTCACTGGGAAAGTGTTCACTGAATCCAAAGGTTAGCAGGAGGCTCAGCTTCTCATTGATTTCAGTCCAGTCTGACTTCTTTTATGGTCAGAGTCAGAAGAAGCTGCAAATTAGAAAGAATGCAAGTTCAAAGAGCAACATCCATCTGAGTGGTTTAGTTTCAGGAGGAGGTTTTGCATAAGTTGGTGGAAGGTCAGTCTTTCTTTGTGTGCTTTTTAGGTGTAAGTGCAACCTGCATGCATCTCAGTGTGTGTTGCGTGATGCGACGCTGCACTGTGAATGTGACCACAACACGGCCGGGCAGGACTGTCAGAGCTGCAGACAAGAGTTCACGTCTCGCACCTGGAGACCAGGATCATACCTGCCCTTGCCCAAAGGCACTGCTAATGCCTGTACGTACCCATACACACACATTGCCCACACCTACACACAGGTAGATAAACTTTACATCTGTTTCTGTTCATGTTCTTTGCAGGTGAAGCAACAGACCCTGCAGCCAGTAAGTACTGTTCACCTAATTAGCTGTCTTACCTGTCTGTCTTGCTCACCTGTCTGTGTTGCATCATGGGATATCATTCACATCATATGTCCTTAAACATCCATTTTTATGTGCAGTTTTATAAATTCTGAGATTTACTTTTAGCAGCTGAAAAACAAAACCTGGAGACAAAAAAAACTAAAACAAACTGTAAATGTAAAACTTTTTCAGGTGAGTTTCAGGGTGCTGATTGGTCACATTACATCATTCCAGTCAGTCACATGGTAGCAGTCTGTGAGGAAAGTCCATATGCTAATTATTTAGTTATCACATGAACAGCTGGTGTTCTTAGTCTGTGATAGTTGGTTTTAATCCACCAATCACCTCACACACTGCACACGTGCGTCCTAAAGATGCAACACTGACAGAAAATATTAACAGACTATAGAAGGAACAGATCAATAGATCAGGTGATGACTGCCTGTAGTAGATCAGAGGAATCCGCAGCTGAATTCTCAAACTTCAGGACAAACATGATCCAAAGGTTTTCAAGCTGAAGCACAGACAGGCTGGAAACAGTCTGGGTTTGCGAGAGGATTTGTCCGGCAGTCTGTGGATTTAGCTGCATTAGAAAACCAGTAATGTCCATAAAGCTTTCTGCAGGACACAGACCGGGTGTTTCTTCAAATCACAGGGAAAGGGTTTTTGTTTTGTGTTTTTTTTTAGATGTGGCCGGATGGGCTGCAACAGACTCCAAACTAAATCCAATATTATGGCCTGTGCACACTACAATGGCAGGAATAGAAAAACATCCAGGCAGACCAGAGGCTGGCTGATCAGGGCCAATGAGGGGCCACTACAGAGACTGGGTAACTGAGGAAGAGCTGAGGACAGTGAAAAAACTCCCAAACTGTATGAACTTTGAGATTCAGGTTCAGGACAATAGTAAGAGGAACCTCTCAGCTGCAAGAAGGGTTGGGGCACAGTGACTAATTTTGATCTGTTAACAATGCAAACACGTCTGTATAATATCTAAAACAGTGCTGCTGTTCACACTGTTAAGAGATGAATAGAAAGATTTTCTGATTTGGGTTGTTGAGAAGGAGGTTTTGTCTCAAGAGCAGGTTAAAGGCAGTTATGACCTTAAAGAAATGAAGCATCAAGTCTGGAAGATGTTTTCTGTATTTGTGTGTTGTTGGTTAGGGTTATGGATGAGGGGGGTCTTTGAGAGCAGGTGGTTTACTTTGGAGTCTGCTGTCAGCCTGACCATCTGGGTGGCTGTTAGAAGAATCTTGATTTGTTGCACTCCCTCTCATTAAAACCTTCCCGGAATCTCTTAGCTGTAAAAAAAGAACTCGTTTTCATTATTTTTTTCTGATCTGGCTTTATGGTGGGACACACTTTGTCTTGTGGCTCTCCAGTTTGCTTTTACAGCCAGAAAGTTCTCGAGTGAAATAAAGGAGTTAGACTGGAAAGCCCACAGTTCCCTGTTCTGCAGACTTCAGTAGGTATCTGTAGAGAACGGATTCACTAAAGAGACGTAACTCTTCTTCTCTGACAGCGGCTGGTGACTCTAACTCTGAAGCATCTGATAGACCTTCTGCCTCATCAGATGGAGTGACTGACAGTACTACTACTTCTACTATACCTGAGAGCAGTACACCAACTGACACATATACTGCTGTTGGTATTACTACATCCACAACTGACAGTACTACTACTACTATCAGAGATAGTACAGCTATTGTTCCTACTATAACTGACAACGGTACCCCAACTGACACTACCAGTACTGCCAAAGACAGTACTACCACTATTTATTCTATAACTGACAAAAGTACCCCAATTGACATTACTACTGCAGATACCAGTGACAGTACTCCCACCACTTATACTATAACTGACAGTACTGCAATAACTGATTCTAATACTGTTGTTGGTACTACTAACTCCATGACTTCTAATGACCCAACTTCTCCTAAAGATATTCCTTCAACCACATTCATGTATACACTGACTGATAACAGCCCAGGAAGTTCCACTAATACTGAAGGCAGTGTAAGTACCAGTACATACATGACTGACTCTAGTTCTGTGACTTACTTTACTGGTAGTAGTGATTCAACTGACCTTCCTGTAACTGGTGTCGACTCTACCTCAACATTCACGACTAGTACAGTAGCTTTTACTGCTGTCCGTAGTACTGTTAGTACTACAGGTTCGGTTGCATTTCCAGACTCACTCAGTACAACTGGACCTACCACAGACACAGCTCCACCCAACACTCCACGTCTGAAAACTGGAGACAAACCAGCTCCCACAGTACCAGACAGCACCACCGACAGTCTCACCAGTAACACCCCCATTGTCCCAGGCAGAAGTACTGACTCTGGGGTATCTATTTCTGACCCAGTAACTCTACCCTTTAACTCCACTTCAGACTTTAGCTTGCCCAAGAATGGTAACACCAAACTGGTGAGCAGAGCTGTTTCACCTACTGTTGCAGTACCAACTGGAGTCCTGCCTCTAACAACCATCCCAGAAATGTCTTCACCAGGTGACAGGTCTCCATCTGGATACTCTTCCTCTAATGGATATGTCCCTACTATTCAGGCTGGAGATACTCCATCTACAGCAGAAACTGACACAACTACTGTTCTTCCTGAATTTCCAATAGATGTACCTCCTCTGGATGTACTGCCTCCAGATCTACCACTGGAAGCATCCTCTCTGGATATATCTCCTCTTCCTGATGAAGCCCTTCCTGACATACTTTCTTCTGATATTCCACTGGATGTACCATCTTCAGATACACCTTCTCCTGATGCACCATCTCCAGTTGCACCCACTTCTAATGTACCTCTACCTGATATACTGCCTCTTGATGTATCATCTCCAGATACATCTCCACCTGATGAAATTGTTCCTTTTGTTCCAATCCCTGATGTACTGTTTCCAGATACATCATCTCCTCCTGCTGTATCTTCCGATGTACCAACTTCAAGTGTACCTCTTCTTGATGTACTTCCTCCTGATGGAGCTCCTCCTGGTGTATCTTTCCTTGATGTACGTACTTCAGAAGTCCCTCCTCCCGATGTCCCTCTGGAAGTACCACCTTCTGACATACCTGCTCCTGATGTAGCTCTTCCTGACCCAGCTTCTCCTGATGTACTGCCTCCAGATGCACTTCCTCCTGACCTACCTTTTCCTGATCCACCTTCTCCAGATTTACTTCCAGATGTGCCATCCACTAAGACTCCAGACACTTCAGTAGACTTACCTCCTCCTGATGTACCTCCTCCTGATGGGGTATCTCCAGAAGTACGTCCTCCTGATGCTACTCCTTCAGCTCCAGATATTCCTGGGGATTCCTTGTCTCCTTCCTCCGAAGGAGGTCCTGTATCCAACACAAAGTCCGTTACTATAAATCAGTCTGACCCTACTGGTGATTTAGCACCTGTTGACTTTACCTTCCCTGTTCCAGAAAATCCAGTTGGCCCTGGACAAGATTCAGGATCAGTTTCTCAGTCCATACCTGTAGTTGAATTTGGGAATCTTTCCCGTGGTTCTATTGATACTCCTGGATCTAATTCTGTCAATGCTGGACAGGAATCTTTTTCAGTAGGGCAAGACACGGGAGAGACAGGAAAGGACAAACCAGAAGTAAGTGGACCAGATTCTTCTGTGCCAGACAGAAACAGCCCAAATGTAGATCCTGAGACCGGATCCCTTTCCAGGTGCTGAGAATCCTGGAGTAGATTCTTCAGCAGTCCGGAAGGAAGGAAAATCTTCTGCAGAGGAATCTGTTGAACCATCAGGAGGGTTGAAGTCTGAGGAAAAGAAAGACTCTAAACAAGAAAAGACAAGAGAGGAAAAAGAGGAGAAAGGTACAAAAACAACAGACCGTGTTTGGTTAGATTAGGATTCAGAGTAAACAGATATTAGAGGTGGTTGTATCCTTAATCCAGCCATCCATCCTTAATCCATATATCCATTCATCTTCTAATCCACTTCAGGGTTGTTGGGGGCTAGAGCCTGTCCCAACTGTTAGTATAGATTAGGCTTTAAATCAGTTTAATAAAAAGTTCCTGCTAAAAGACACTATTTACACTTCTCCTTTGAAATTGAAGTTTCTCAGTTGTTGGGGAGATATTTAGTTTCCATTTAAATTAAGTAGATGTGGCTGCCTCAGAGGCTGATTAAGTTGGACCTTTAGAGATTTCTCCAAATGGATGAAGTTAGATTCCATAAAATGATAATGTGATTACTATGTCAGTGAATGATTAGTCAGATGATTGACAGTGGGCAGGTTATAGGTCTGTGGTAATACTGAAAGCAAACCCTTTTCTGATGAAGCACTTCCTGCCAGGTTTCAGGTGTGTTTTAGAAGATGTAAACATGAAATATGTAGAAATGTAAACGAGTAGATTGAAAAAAATCCACATTCTCATACACATTAAATATTTTATTTCCTTTTTGAACAAAGCATTTGCCAGGGCCAAAGAGGAAGCTAAAGAAAAATCTAAACCGGAAGGAGAGAAGGAGAAAGAGGACAAGGGCTATGAGAAGAAAGGTACAGAATGCACAGACAGTCATAGTGTTTCCACCTACTGGCTGTGAGTGATAACAGCATTTCATAGGTAGCAGTAATATAACCCTTGTGGTAGAAATCCTAACAGCACACATCCGGTAACTTTTTCTCACTATGAGAGGCCAAGTAGTTGTACTGATCCCTGATTGGTAGTTAGTGCAGTGGTGACCCCAGCTTTACGTTGATATGGTTACACGCCTGGTTTTGTGTCTGAAGCGACCCAGAAGATTCTGATTCCAGGAGGACCAAAGTTCAGTCAGCTGTCCAAAATCGCCTACGTCAGCTTCCAGGGTAAGACTGCTGTATGCTTCACCCCATACCTGACTCTACCCCACCAAGCAGACTCCACCCTGAAATAGACTGCTCCCCTAACCCCTGCCAGATAGACTGATGGTGTCCAGATATTTTAAGTGTGTCCAAATTCAGGGGCTGCATTCTTCAAAGGATGAGGTCTACATAGGCCGGGTTCTTCTGCAGCCACAGGACTGCGAAGGCCGGAAGAGTGTGAGAAACTGGACAGCCTAGTCTTAATGTCTGCATCACCAGCTATTCCCGCCCTTGTCTCCAGCGTAGCTCCTGTCACCTAGCAACCATGACAGTGTGAAGGACAGCTGTGGAAAAGACACTGCTAAAATGGAGCCTGGAGCCTGAACTTTTGCTAGGTTTTAATACGTCCATCAAAAGAGAGGAGGTATTATATGAATAACCATGGCAGGCTGGCAGGTGAGCGGCATCCATTTTAATGTCCGCTCAATAACTCGAGAACTCTTCGGCCTGCAGTCACCAAACTTCATGGGCAAATAGCTTTTGACCAAACCAAGGTTGGCTTGTATATGGGGTCACTGGGGTCAAGATGAAGGTCACTGTTACTTACATTGCACTTTACTAGTTCACCATATCAAGATGATCTGCAGTGATCAACTTTTTCATTTCCAAATATACTGACAGCTCTGCAGTGAGACATAAATAAAACTCTTCAGCTATGAAGCTTAACTTTTTGCTCAGGAACAAATGAAAGACTGAAATAAACCAAACATCACTCGTTAGACATCATCTGAATGCATTATATCTTTGGTTATTTTTGTTTTAATAAAAAAAAATTATATCTTTGTTTAACTTCCACTCAGCAGCAAAAGCTAACAGGGGGTTTGAAAGCAATATTCAATTCAGTTCAATTCAATTCAATTCAATTTTATTTATATAGCGCCAAATCACAACAAACAGTCGCCTCAAGGCGCTTTGTATTGTGGGTAAAGACCCTACAATAACACAGTGAAAACCCAACAGTCAAAACGACCCCCTATGAGCAAGCACTTGGCGACGGTGGGAAGGAAAAACTCCCTTTTAACAGGAAGAAACCTCCAGCAGAACCAGGCTCAGGGAGGGGCAGTCATCTGCTGCGACCGGTTGGGGCTGAGGGGAGAGAGACAGGACAAAAGACATGCTGTGGAAGAGAGCCAGAGATTAATAATAATGATTAAATACAGAGTGAAAGATGCTTAAATAGTTTTCTGCTGATTTTAAGTTTGTTTTTTGGTGGTCTGGGAGCAGGCACCGTCTCTATGGGAATGGGGTTTTGGGGGGATGGCAGGAGGAGAGAAGCTGCAGAGAGGCGTGTAAGACTGCAACTCTGCTTCCTGGTCTCAACCCTGGGTAGTCAGGTTTTAGGAGGGTTGATAAATTTGGCCAGACTCCTAGAAATGAGAGCTGCTCCATCCAAAGTGGGATGGATGCCGTCTCTCCTAACAAGACCAGGTTTTCCCCAGAAACTTTCCCAATTATCAATGAAGCCCACGTTGTTTTTTGGACACCACTCCGACAGCCAGCGATTCAAGGAGAACATGCGGCTAAACATGTCGCTCCAGGTCTGATTGGGGAGGGGCCCAGAGAAAACTACAGAGTCCGACATTGTTTTTGCAAAGTCACACACCGATTCAATATTAATTTTAGTGACCTCCGATTGGCGTAACCGGGTGTCGTTACTGCCGACGTGAATAACGATCTTACCAAATCTACGATTAGCCTTAGCCAGCAGTTTCAAATTTCCGTGAATGTCGCCTGCTCTGGCCCCAGGAAGACATTTGACTATGGTCGCTGGTGTCGCTAGCTTCACGTTTCTCAAAACAGAGTCGCCAATAACCAGAGTTTGTTCCTCGGCGGGTGTGTCGCCGAGTGGAGAAAAACTGTTAGAGACGTGAACAGGTTGGTGGTGTACCCGGGGCTTCTGTTTTGGACTACGCTTCCTCCTCACAGTCACCCAGCCAGCCAGGAGTCAGGCGTTCTTGTTGGGTATAGCGAGCTTCGACCACCCGGTCAGCTGATAGTTGGAGAGGTGAGCAGGGTGTTAGACCAGCGGGAACAGACATCTCCGAAAACGTAGGAGCACTTTAACAATTGAGCAATATCTTGATAAACTGAGCAAATATTTGAGCTTTACACACAAACACAAACATCATAAAAGTTTGTTTTGTCTCACAGAAACAGTCATATTTAAAACCCTTTGGCTGCTCTCCTCTGCCATTGCCGCTTTTGTTTGAAAATTTCCTGCAATGGCTGCACAATGACTATCGGAATAGGATAGACTACGAAGGATACACCCGACATGTCCTTTGGAAAACAAGACTGCATTTGGAGGAGCCTTTGTGGCCTCACTGAGATGTGATCAGCCTTTAAACAGGGTCTTCGATGGATGCAGCCCCTGAATTTGGACATGCCTTATGTTTCAAGGCCTTAAGTAGACACTGATTTCTCCCAAGCTGCTTTGACCCCACCCTCATTGCTCTGACTCCTCCCTCTTTAATTCACTACCTGCTGTGATAGGCACAAAAAAAACCCGGTCTCCTCCATTTATTTGTGTGTTTGATGTCCTGAGGTGGGGCTGTGGGTGGTGCCTCTTTGTTGAGCGCTGTCTGAACGTAGATCAGGACTTCAGGTGTGTGTGTGTGTGTGTGTGTTTCCTTCAGACTGTGAGTGTAATGGTCACTCCAACCGCTGCAGCTACATCGACTTCATCAATGTGGTCACATGTGTGAGCTGTAAACACAACACGCGAGGACAGAACTGCCAGTACTGTCGCCTTGGTTACTATCGAAACAACTCGCTGCCGATGAATGACGAGAACATCTGCATTGGTCAGTAACACACTGACACACACACACAGACACACAGAGTTTAATATGGAGTACAGCAAAAAATTTGTAAAACATCTAAAAAAAAAGAAAAGAACTGTAGCTTTTGTCAAGTCCTTCTATCAAAAGCCAAAAGCAGGATGGAAACTTACAGTTTATTCCATGAAATTTACAACTTTGTTCTGCAGCTCCATAATGCTCCAGTCATTCTGGATGAGCCTGAGAGCACCCCGTAATCAATCAGTGAGTGTGTGCGGTTGTGTGAACCCATTCTAAATAATCAGTGTGACTGTTAGGTGTGTTTGATGGATCTAAGGTGACTCATAGTAACATGGAACTTGTGCACCTGACCTGTAGCTGCAGAAGCCTCCACAGTGTTTCACATGGATGTGTCGTGTGATGTCTTCCCTTCCTCTACTTTCTGGTGCTACTGCAGGCCCATCAAAACTCTGCAGGCCCATCAAAACTCTGCAGGCCCAAGCTGACTCACCAAATGTCCAAACAGGCCTACTTTGCAAAGTGTGCAAAAACACTGAGAGCAGGGCAGAATCTTTAGTTTGGACCAGGGTAAGGTTAGGGTTAACAATGGATCATGAGAGTGGCTGTTCATCGTCTTCTGGTCTGCCAGGACGGTGAAGTAAGGCCGTGAAGTCACTGAGCTGTCGCTGTGTGCATCTTTGGTTTTTCCACAAATCCACTGCAGTTCTGAACTTTTGTACACACTGCTCAGGAGATAAAACTTTACTGTCATTGTATTTAGACCAGCAGCAATAAAAACACAGAGTAAACAGTTTATATTAAGATAAGAACAGCAACCTTGGAAGATAAAAACAAAGAGACTGTCATATTCACAGGGCAGTAAGTACAAACAGCCTGAGAGGTAAAAAAATAAAAAGTGACAGGATTCCTCCGTCAGTCTGACTTAGTGCTGCAGACAGGTCACCTCACCTTCAATGTCTCTATGTCCATGTGAATACCGCTGTGAAGCTCTGCAGGTCACCTGCTACTGTGAGTCACCTTAGAGCTTCCAACATGTTTAACACTCATCACTAAAGGATCCTGCATCATAAACACAGCTGCAACATCTGGAACACACCAAACCGAGCATCAGCTTCTTCACGTGGCTGCCACACTGACACCTCGATGCAATCAGAGGGCTGCATGCTGCCACCAGGTGGATGAACAGTCGCAGTACAGAAAAGAAGAGCTCACCTCACAGTGATAAAGATGAAGGTGTGTGTGTGTGTGTGTGTGTCCTCAGAGTGCGAGTGTGACGCAGACCGCAGTGTGTCTCCTCGTTGCTCAGACTTGGGTCTCTGTCAGTGTAAAGATGGAGCCACAGGGACGCGTTGTGAATCCTGTTTACCTGGATACACCTGGAGAGGAGGCGGGGCTGGCTGCACAGGTACACACACAGGGGCATGGGGATGATACACCGGCTGTTATCAATGAGTTGAGTGGTAATCAATAATCTTCCTCCCACAGTGAATGCGTGCGATGGCAAGGGTTTGGTCTGTCAGAATGGAGGAACCTGTGTGGACTTCCTGCGCTGTGTCTGTCCTGAAAATTTCACAGGTAAACACAGCTCAGGTGGTGTGTGTGTGTGTGTGTGTGTGTGTGTGTGTGTGTGTTGGGAGGGTGATGATATCATGCTCAGCTTGATGATGCTATGCATGTCTTCAGGTTCATTCTGTGAGCAGAGTGTCTGCCTGAGGAAGGGTGGCTGCCTGGAGACCGCTGAGGACTCCGCCTCTTCTCTGGCATCACGGCTTTACGTGCTGATCCTTGGTCTAGTCACCGCCACCTTCTGTTGACCCCGCCCCCAGGCACGAGGTCACACCCACTGATGACCTCACCTTGGATGATGTTAAAGACGATTTGAACCAGAGAAAATGTTTACTTGTATTTTTTTCACTGAACTTAATGTCTTGTTGTTGATGTTGTACAGAATATGACAATCTTATGCCATCATAGTCATATGACATTACATAAGGCCCCGTCCACTAGGATAATCATCATTTACATTAATCAGGCGAATCACTGACAAACAAACTTTTTAGTTTTGAAGTTTTTGCAGACAGAACTGCCCTAACCTTCCTCTCCCTCCTCTTCTTCCTCATGTGGGCTTAAAGGACTCCTCTTCACTTTTATCTGTGACCTGTGACCTTCTGAGACTCTCAACTTGTAGAAAAGCTCAAAAACTGATGGAGCAAGATGTTCTTCAGTTCTCACATTCTTCATCCTGACCTACAGGATGGAGCCTACATTACCCATACTGCACTTGGACCTGTGACAGCTGCATATGAGACTGATGTAACACCATGTCACAGTGCAGAGTGTGAAATCAGTTGTCTGAGCAGGCAGCTGATCAGCTGATCAATAAAGGCAGACGTGTCCTCATTCTGTTTACATGTTTCCTGTAGAAACTTCAGATTTACATGAGTTTTATTAATGAAGTGAGATGATAAAAAAAATTAACGTAGACTGGACCTGCCCATCTAACTGGGAGGTCACAGGCAGCAGGAGTGGTGTCTGCAGTCTGCTACCATAGTTTGGGTCATTGCAGATCAATAATAATGATAATAATAATAATAGCTGTAAAAAGCTGTCCTAATCAATCAGATTTACCCTGTGATGAAGCAGAGGAGCTGCCGCTGCTTGAGGAGCTGTCAGGAGGTCTTCTGCTAACAGCACATGGAGCTGAAGCTTCAAAAAACACAGAGTCAAAAACGGAAATTCTTCGGCGTGTGTGCCGGTGTTGTGCCAAAAAGTGATGGTCTGCCATAAAGTGATCCCGATGTTTCTGTGTGCTTTTATGTGTAATGTCTTTGCTTATATTGGTAAACAGAGTGCAGTCAGCATGATTTATGAAGGGCTTATATATAACATGAAGAAATAACCTGTTTGTCAACAATCTTTAGGAGTCTGTGTTGTTGTACCTACATTATAATCAATCCAGTGTTTTTGACCACTTCAGATATCTTTATAGAACTGTGATGTTATATTTGTTGTGATCTCTGCAGCCTTCTGAGACAGATTTCTGTTTAAAAAGACATTTTTAATGTCACTGACAGTTTTTACCTTCATAAAACAAAATGAATATATAAAAGTCACTTTGCCAAAAACTGAGTGCAGCTTCTACCCTGTGATAGAAATGCTGTTTCTCACTCACAATGACCTGATATCATTCATGAGAGAGATGTTTGACACGTGTCACAGGTTAGAGGTCAACGAGTTATTTAAATACAGCCGTTTAAATACAGGGGAACATTTTTTGGCAGATACCGGAAATCGCTTTTTTGGCAGACGATCACTTTTTGGCACAACACCGGCTTCCCCTGCTTCACTTTCAGGAACCAGCTGGGATTAGCCGAGCCTTAGCTTATACTGAGTGACGTCACACACGTAACACAGCAGACTGATTTAATTATTGAAAAAAAAGATGGTTTATCAGAGGAACCGAAACAGGAAATGAGCTTCTCACTGACTTTAATTTACCGTCATCTTTAGCATTACTGTTGCTATGAAACCACACCGGTGATGTCATCACAGCGCGTCACGATCAACTGATTCACCGGCAGCATGAGGCGATGGTGGCGGACCGGGGCGACCTTGGTGGTCGGAGCGGGACTCGGAGCATCAGCAAACCGCCTGCTGAGCGACGGAGGCCGGCGTGAGAAGGAGCAGGGAGCCGGTCCGCTGAGCCGGTTCCCGGTGATCCCGGTACCGGGAGTCCCGACGGTGGAGGCCTCCGAGCTTCAGGTGAGTGAGGTTGAGGTCACGAACTTCCTGTCGTTTCAATCCAAACGGTGATTAAATCAAACCGGAAGCAGTGGAATGAGCGCACATATGACGTCTAATTGTCAGTGAAAATGAAAGCAAACTGTCAGCCCAGCAAACAAGAAGCGAACGCTCGGAAACGTTCGCTGGACGTTCGTTGCCGAACGTCGAGGTTTCCTGACGTTCGGGGAACGTTCGAGGTTTGGTAAAAATGACGGTTCGGAGGACGTTCCCCGGACCTCAAGTTTCACCGCTCCGGTTAAGACCATCCTCGGCAGGGCTCCAGCTGTGGCTGCCCCCCCCCCAGCTCATACAAACATACAGGTGCACATAACTCCGAATATTTTCACACAACTGGATATTTTACAGGCCGTTTTCTGCTGCTGATCAATTAATTAATTGATTATTTTCTCATCTTATTTATCTGCTTTTTTTTGGGGGGGGGGGTCAGTGAATCCACCACCGCTTCTAATTATTAGTAATATCAGCATCTATCAGCTGTCAGAATACTGAAAAGTGCTATTAACAGATCCAGTGCAATAAATGTGAGACTGATAACTGCAATTAGTAAAACTGATCCAAATTGCATTAAATATTGGTTAAAATGATACTATATGTATACAATATTTAACATTTAACAAAGCACAGTTTCGCAAAGTAAATACAAATTATTACTTAATAATAATAATATTACCTTAGACTTATATAGCACTTTTCAAGGTACTCAAAGGCGCTTTACAATTCTGTGCACCATTCATTCACACCTCAATCATACTTGGTGGTGGTAAGCTACTAATGTAGCGTGGCTGCCAATTTGTGCCTACGGCCCCTCCGCCCACCACCAAACACACGACCACATTCACACTTAGGCAATGTGGGTTAAGTGTCTCGCCCAGGTTCACAACAACAGCATGCACTCAGACTGGGACTCGAACCAGCGAACCTCCACTTGCAAGTTGAGCACAGACGGTCAGATCCAGAGCAATAATATCCAAAATCCATCTGAAATAGTTTATATCATTCCTCGAAATCCAGATTACAATAAAAGTTAAAGAAAGTTTATTCTGAACTTAAAATTTAGATAAACTTAAAACTTGTTTATTAAGAAATACACATTTTGATTAATTTATTTACTAAACAATTGTTTTCCTCTGTTGAATAAACCACGTGTCAGTGTTTTAGATCCTCTGAGCACTGAGACTGTGCAGTAAAGGTACACTTCCTCCTATATCCTTTTCCTAACCTCTTTTCTTTAGGAAAATTCCTAAGGACTTAGGAAAGAGAAGAGCAGTGCACTGAGAGTCCTAACCCTTACAGTAGTCTCCTAACAGCGTGACACCCAGTGACGTGCAGTCAGGGGAGGCAGGTGAGGCACTGCCTCCCTCCCTCCCTTCTCACATACAAGGTCTTGAATAATCAGGCCCCATCTTATCTCAAAGACCTCATAGTACCGTATCACCCCAATAGAGCACTTCGTTCTCAGACTGCTGGCTTACTTGTGGTTCCTAGGATACTTCAGAGTAGAATGGGAGGCAGAGCCTTCAGCTTTCAGGCCCCTCATCTGTGGAACCAGCTCCCAGCTTGGATTCAGGAGACAGACACCCTCTCTATTTTTAAGATTAGGCTTAAAACTTTCCTTTATGATCAAGCTTATAGTTAGGGCTGGATCAGGTGACCCTGAACCACCTCTTAGTTATGCTGCAATAGGCCTTGGCTGCTGGGGGTTCCCATGGTGCACTGAGTGTTTCTTCTCCACTCACTCTGTTTATACCCCACTCTGTACTTAATCATTATTATTAATCTCTGGCTCTCTTCCACAGCATGCCTTTTGTCCTGTCTCTCTCTCCCCTCAGCTCTAACTGGTCACAGCAGATGACTGCCCCTCCCTGAGCCTGGTTCTGCTGGAGGTTTCTTCCTGTTAAAAGGGAGTTTTCCTTCCCACTGTCACCAAATGCTTGCTCATAGGGGGTCGTTTTGACTGTTTGGGGTTTTCTCAGTATTATTTTAGGGTCTTTACCTTAAAGCGCCTTGAGGCGACTGTTGTGATTTGGTGCTATATAAATAAAATTTAATTGAATTGAAAGTGTCTCCTCAGCAAAAGGAAGTAATAAAGGAAGCATTCAAGGTCCCTTCCTCAGTGCTGGGAGAATTCAAATGGCTTTTTATTTATTTATTTATTTATCAGATTCACTGAGTGCATCTCTGTGTCCAGGTGAGTCCAGGTAACTCAGGAGCGGTGATGAAGTACGGCTTCCCCTCACTGGCTAACATCAAGACCAGAGAATCCTATGTCACCTCCTACGACCCCCGCACACGCACTGCATCCTGGGTAATAGAGCGGCTAAATCCTGCCTCCCTGAGCGGCCAGTCAGACAGGAACTGCTGCGAGTTCAAAGAAGACAACAGGTGAGGCAGAAACAGGACAGGTAAAATCGGACAGGGAGTTTGTAACGATCCACAGAGTTCACATGCACTTCTTCCTACAACACGGGCCCCCTGAGTTAATGAACTTTTAATGAATAACAAGACAGGAGGTAATGTAGCTTTGAAGACTGATGCCTTTAGATGGAAAGTGCCAAGAATCAAGCAGCACTGTAATGCTGATTGATGCATCCCATGTGTGCAGCTGCAGGAAACATCACCCTGTAGACTGTTGGGCATGAATGATTTTACCTTTCTGGAATCTGAACTTGGTTGATGTGTTCAACTAATTGGCTGAGTGGATGCATAAAATAAGTTGATAAGTAAGGCGTTAAATACCTAATCATCCAATAAATAGAGATTTTGACAGTTTGATTGGCACTGCATTGTTTTTAGAACCAGGACAGGAGAGAGGAGGAGAAGATTAAGCTGCAGCAGATAGATCAGACAGGTGAAGAAGAGCTGAGCTTGGAAGGAGAGGACAGAGGTGAGAGTGTGAAGCAGGGTTATTGGAGTTGAAGAAAACGAACGAAATAACAAAAGCTGAAATTGAAAAAGCATTGCCGTTAACTGAAATAAATAAAAACTATAATTAAAAGGAAAAATGACGATAACTAACTAAAACTGTATTGTGAGTTTACAAAACTAACTAAAACTAATTGGATTAGAAGAAAAAAAGTAAAAATGAACTAAAACTAAACTATAAGGTAAAATCCAAAACTATTATAACCCTGGTTTGAAAGCCGCGGTGGCTCACCCCTGCGGCCTGAAGCTCTGCGGCCTGAAGCTCTGCGGCCTGAAGCTCTGCGGCCTGAAGCTCTGCGGCCTGAAGCTCTGCGGCTAGGGCTGCAGTTACACATTACATACAACACAGCGAGCTAAAATCCTCCTGTCCAGGCATTCCTAAAACATCCTTGCCAAGACAGGAAATGGTTGATGTGGGGTAACGAGGTCAGCTGTGGTTTAATAAAGAAGCAGCAGTGAGATCATTTATTTTTATTTCTTCACATTTGACATTTCCATTTTGATTCACCGGCAGCGTTCACGTTTTCCACCGAGCAACCAATGCTGATTACAAGGGGAGCGGCTTCGACAGAGGTCACCTGGCTGCAGCAGGCAATCACAAGTGGAGCCAAAAAGCCATGGAGGACACGTTCTACCTGAGCAACGTGGCTCCACAGGTGAGCAGAGCGATTAACCGGTTCATGGGTCTGTTTGAAATCAGGGGTTCACCAGGGTGGTCCTTATTTTACCTTGACACATCACCATGGTAACTGATGCCACATACCTGAGCTGCTCCAGAAGAGGCCAGGTGTGCTGCTGTGTCTGTTTCTTGGGTCCAGACTGATGTGTTAAAACACAAAAGTAGTCCAGAGATGAGAAACTCATTTTGCCAGGTAAAAATGGGTTTTCATAGGTAAAAATGGGTTAAAAAAAAGGTTTTCAGCAGGTGTGGAGAGATTTAATTTGTCAGCAAATTTTCACAAACCAGCCAATCATAAACCTTCAAACTTCTAGTTGTTAATATGCCCTCAGTTATGACTGCAGGGATGATCACACAGGCCTTTGACACATATACAGACTATTGATTTATACTGATTGATTTTTATTAATTATTGGTATTTGTGAGCAGAACCCTCACCTGAACCAGAACACCTGGAACAGCCTGGAGAAACTCTGCCGCTCTCTCACCAAACGCTACCTCAACGTCTATGTCTGCACTGGCCCGCTCTACCTGCCCAGGTAACCTGCTGCTCCTTCTCCTTTTACTTCTTGGTGACTGAGAGGGAGGGGCTTAAGGAGTACATCATCCCATGTGTTTCAGGCAGGAGGCTGATGGGAAATTCTACGTTAGATATCAAGTGATAGGACAAAACCACGTTGCTGTTCCAACACACTTCTTCAAGGTGAGTCTCACCTGCCTGATGGAGATGTCACCATTCATGCTTGTCAGCTGGTGATGTGTTCACCTGTCCCATGTGTCCTCAGGTGCTGATCTTGGAGCAGGCAGATGGCAGGGGGGTGGAGCTTCGCTCATATGTGTTACCAAACAAACCAATCAATGAGCAGGGTCCTCTGGAGCGGTTCCTAGTTCCCATAGAAACCATCGAGCGGGCATCGGGACTCCTGTTTGTGCCGAACATCATGAAGAGGACGAGTGGCGTGTACGCTATCAGCGAAAGATGAGCCATGTTACCCACAATCCTCTGCTTCAGTGTTAAACCTCTAATCGATTACAGATCAATAATCTCTGAATGTGTGTTCATGAATGCCTATCATTGATTCAGTATTGATTGTTAAACTTTATTTTAATTCAACTTTATTTAAATTTTATTATTATTGGTCAGTGATGGCAGGTGGAGCGAAATTGATGTGTGATCAATGATACTGATCAGGCAGATGTACCAAAGGAGAAAAATAATTTTATTAAACATTACAGAGTATTAGCAAGCTAATTAATTATTCAGCATTTTCAAAATAAGACTCTTTTAATCAATTTCTTGTTGAAATTTAGAAGCAACTGTTTTTTAAAAAGATTCAGTCCAAAGGGACGCCGTGTCCTGATTGGCTGCAGGTCAGCTGTTGTCGATTTCCACGTCGTCATCATGCTCTGAGAAGATGTCAGAGAGCTTATAAAAGTTCTCTTCTTCCTGCGCCTCCTCCTGCTGGCACTTCCTCAGTTTTTCCTCCAGGAGAGGAACCACATTACCCTTCAGGAAGTCTATGATGTCTGAGGAAGAAGAGATGGACCTCGTTAGCCTCCATAAAAGCTACAGAAACTGAAGCGACACGGTGCATGTGTGAAACGGACTAAAATGAACACAGTGAGGACGATTTAGTTCATGTGTTCATTTCGATCGGGCATTTATGGGACCCTGAGTCTGCTGGTTAGATCTGAACACTTTAAATCTCACAGTGGGACAGATGGCTCCACATGAAATGAAACGCACAAACCCGCTCCGACTGGAGCAAATTTTAACCGAACACACGGTGACATCAGAGCGACCGCGCTGCTCACCGCTGTACGATAAACGGGTCCAGTTGGGAACTCTGGAAACCTTCAGTCTGTAAAAGGTCTTCTGAACACACACCGGGGTCACTTTCCTGAAACACACACACACACAGTGACACTGTCAGGGGCACCATAATACGGCAAGTACTACTATCTGTAATACTGCCTATACTAGTCAGTGTTACTGCCTGTAGTACTGTCAGTACTGCAGGTACACCGTTGGAGCTGCTGTCAGTTTAAACTTTTCAGATCTGCTTAAACAGTTTGACCTTTGACCTCACCCAATAGTTTCAGCCACCTCGTCCCAGTTGATGTCTGCTGCATCATCCACATGCATCTCGTACAGTCTGAACCCACAAATACACACACACACACACACAGTCAGTGGTTTCCATCATGATTGAAGATTGTCCTGGATTCTTATTGGCTACTCTGACTATGATCAGATAAATTATCTTATTGGTCACATATATACTGGCTCAGGTGTCATATGACTTTTAAAGTTCATCTTAAAACCCATCTTTTTTCCTTGGCTTTTAACTCCAGCGGGATATCAGTTTTAAACTGTTTGTTTTTTTCTTGTTCTTTAACCTGAAAGAGTTATTTAATTGTTATTTATTTGTGTATTAATGTACAGCACTTCCTGTCAGCTGTGGTTGTTTTAAAGTGCTTTATAAATAAAGATGGTATGGTATAGTATGGTATGACTTACGTGTTGATGAGGTGGATTTTAGCTGTGTATCCCTCGGCGCCTCTGTTGAAGACTTTGCCCTTTGATGACAGTTTAGGCTTCAGGATGGAGAACCTGGAACACAAGAACACTTGAGTCACACCCGAGGAACTGCTGCAGGTTTTGCTAGTATTAAGCCTGGCTCACACAGTGCACGACCAGCAGAGTACTGACCACTTGAGACGACACTGGACCCAGGACCTGGTCTCCACCTGCTCGCTGATCTTCTTCCAGGGCAGGTTGCTGCACAGCTGGTCTCTGGTCAGACCTGGAGGACTCTGCTGAGTCTCCAGGTGAGCCCTGACCGCCTGCTTCAACCGGGACTCTTCCTCTGCAGTCCAGGAGCCGTGGCCTGAAGCTGTGCATGTACACATGAACAGGTTTCAGAGTGTGTTTGATGGCTTTAAGGCTCCATCACACTTTAAAATATTGTAAAGCATTTATTTATTAATGACTATGACAGTAAAAAACTGATCAATAGCCTCCTCTCAGTCTCTAATCCACCTCGTCAACATTGTTCTGCAGTTCCCGGTTCTGGTTCGAGTGACCCTTCAGAGCAGGACTGGGAGCTGGACGAAACAATGGAGGAGACTGCCTGGCCGCCACAACAGCGCCCTGATTAGCCCAATGACTGGACATTCAAAATAAGGGCGGGGTGGGGGGTTGTATTCTCAGTTCCAAAAATTAAAACAAGTTACTAAAGATTTAGCACAAGTCCTCTAAAGTCTATAAGTGGACCACAGTGAATTTCAGGAGTCAGGGGTCACAGTGGATACTCACTGATGGTGTTGAAGCGTTTCTGCAGCGCGTAGACACTGCGGTCCATCTTCTCTGATATTCTCTTCCAGTTGTTTCCGTGGAGCTTCTGTAACTTCGTCAAAGAATGAAGCTCATCCGTGGAAAACCTGAAAGAACACGCCCACATCGCATCAGACGATCGATAGGACCATGAGTAGAATGTAGAATGTGATTTGACCTCTGACCTTCCCATGTTATTCCTCACATCAAAAATCTTCTTGGCTCTAACATAAATCTGATCACATGTCCGAGGGATCCCCTCAGCTGTAGAGAGACAGACAGGTGGGTCAAAGGTCACGCTGACATCAAAAACTGATCATAGTGACGATAGCTTCTGAAGGAGGAGTCCCTGATTATTAATCCAACATTATTTATAAAGCACCGAATCACAGCCAGAGTTACTCAGGGCATTCCGCAGGGTTCTGTGCTGGGACCGACACAGTTTACATTAGAAACACAATACAGACAGACATGACAGGATGCTGAAGAAAATCACAGACCTGCTACTGATGAGCTCATTTTGATGATTTTAGGATTAATGATAAGATTTACACAGCTAATACCTAAAATTATCCTTGTTGATAATAAATTCAATTTTAATGCCAACACTGAGTCAGTCTGTAAAAGGTGCCGCCAGAGATTAGACTGCATGTCTTCAGTGTTGACGGGAAAATGATGACAGTGTTTTATGTCTTTTATTGCCAAAAGTATTCTCTCACCTGTCCAAATCATTCAGTTCAGGTGTTCGAGTCACTTCCATGGTCACAGGTGTACAAACCAAGCACATGGGCATGCAGACTGCTTCTACAAATATTTGTGAAAGAATGGGTCGCTCTCAGGAGCTCAGTCAATTCCAGCGTGGTACCGTGATAAGATGATACCTGTGCAACAAGTCCAGTCATGAAATTTCCTCACTACTAAATAAAGCGGAAGCGATTGGGAAGGACAGCAGCTCAGCCATGAAGTGGTAGGCCACATAATATCACAGAGTGGGGCCAGTGGATGCTGAGGGTCATAGTGCACAGAGGTCGCCAACTTTCTGCAGAGTCAGTCAATACAGACCTCCAACCTTCATGTGGCCTTCAGATCAGCTCAAGAACAGTGTGTAGAGAGTGCAGTGGTGTAAAGCACGCTGCCACTGGACTGTAGAGCGGTGGAGACGGTGTTCTCTGGAGTGCAGACTCACACTTCTCTGTCTGGCAATATGATGGAGGAGTCTGGGTCCATCAGAGCAAAGTTCAGTCCATCAAGTGTAAAGTTTGGTGGAGGGGGGGTTATGGTGTGTGGGGGGTTTTCAGGAGTTGGGCTCGGCCCCTTAGTTCCAGTGAAAGGAACTCTTAATGCTTGAGCATACCAAGACATTTGGGACAGTTTGATGCTCCCAACTCTGTGGGAACAGTTTGGGGATGGCCCCTTCCTGTTCCAACATGACTGCACACCAGTGCACAAAGCAGCTCCATAAAGACATGGATGAGCCAGTTTGGGGTGGAAGAACTTGACTGGCCTGCACAGAGTCCTGACCTCAGCCTGATAGAACACCTTTGGGATGGATTAGAGCAGAGACTGTGAGCCAGGCCTTCTCTCCAACATCAGTGTCTGACCTCACAGATGTGCTTCTGGAAGAATGGTCAGAAATTCCCATAAACACTAAACCTGTGGAAAGCCTTCCCAGAAGAGCTGAAGCTGTTATAGCTGCAGACCAACATATTAAACCCTCTGGATTAAGGATAGGATGTTACTCAAGTTCATATGTGTGAAGGCAGACGAGCGAATACTTTTGGCAGTATACTGTAGGTCATAAGACACAGTGTGTCTTTTGTCCTGTCTCCCTCCCCCTGACCCCCAACTGGTCGCAGCAGATGGCTGCCCCTCCCTGAGCCTGGTTCTACTGGAGGTTTCTGTTTAAAACGGGAGTTTTCCTTCCCACTGTTGCCAGGTGCTTACTAATAGAGGGCCGTCTGACTGTTGGTTTTTTTTTTCTGTATTACTGTAGGGTCTTTACCTTTATAATATAAAGCAGCTTGTGATGACTGTTGTTGTGATTTGGTGCTATATAAATAAAATTGACTTGAATAGGTTACAGAATGCTGTGAAAAAAAGAAAGTAAAATACTCAAAATGCTGTGAACTCAGCTGTGTTTGAGCAGCAGGGGCTTCAGTTAGCTTTGCTTTCAAATATGTTTCTAACATGTGTGACTGTCAGACAATGTTGCAGTTAGAAAAGGAAAAGAAGCAAAGGGCAGATTTCTCCCATATTGGCTTCTCTTCATTGGCTCCCTGTTAAATCTAGAGTAGAATTTAAAATCATTCTCCTAACATACAAGGTCTTGAATAATCAGGCCCCATCTTATCTCAAAGACCTCATAGTACCGTATCACCCCAATAGAGCACTTCGTTCTCAGACTGCTGGCTTACTTGTGGTTCCTAGGATACTTAAAAGTAGAATGGGAGGCAGAGCCTTCAGCTTTCAGGCCCCTCTTCTGTGGAACCAGCTCCCAGTTTGGATTCAGGAGACAGACACCCTCTCTATTTTTAAGATCAGGCTTAAAACTTTCCTTATGATTAAAAAAGTCTGATCCCGTTTCTGTTGGAAGTTTTTCCCTGTTAAAAGGGAGTTCTGCCTTCAAACTCTCACTATATGCAGCTGATAGGTGACCGTCTGATCACTGTGGTTCTCTGTCTGATGTTGTAAGGTCTTTATACCTGAAGTAATGGAAAAAAATTGTGATTACATACCGATGTGCTCCAGAAAGCGATGTTGTGCTTTCAGCCTTTTGATCTGCTCAGCCTGGTCTTTGAACCTGTGAGGAAACAGAAGCTGATCTGCTGAGACGATGCCCGTCAGAGCCAAGAAGTCGGCCACATTTTTTATGATTTGTTGGTTTTCCTCCCGAGAGAACCGCCCCATCCGCAGAGACACACCTGGAAGAGAACAGGTGTTCAGAGGGTTGGTGCACAGTGCTCATACCTTGCTGAGGCATCTGCAGCATTTGTACCTTGCTTTTTGAAGATCCTGAGGCGTGCCAGGTCGTATCGTAGCAGTTTAGTGATCTGATCAGCTGATTTCTGCTTTACATCTGGAATAAATTCTTGAAGCTCCTCCAACAACTTGCAGTCAAACCTGAAGCACACAACATCATCACCTTCTCTCACATCATCATAAAACCACAGACTGTAAAATAGATGCCACATTAGAAGCTTTATGGCCATGTTGGTTTCTATCTGTTTGAGTGGGCAGAGTCATGGTTGGCTTTTATGAAGCTGTACGGGTGGTCTCAGTCTCAGGAACTGCAACTTTTTCAGAATTTCAGAACTCACTCATTAGTATTTGCTGCTTTCTCGTTGTTCTTCTTGCCATTTTTCTCTGTCACTTCTTTTTTCCTCTTTGCCAGCTTTACTTTCTTCTTCTCTCCCATCTCTCGATTATGTGATGTCACTTCCTCCACACTCTCATCGTTTCCCGCCACCTTCATCCTGCTGTTGACTGCTTCCATAGAAACTGACACGTCTGTCTCTCCACTGTTTGAGTGTGTTGTTGCTGTGGTTACACTTGCCTTGTGTTTCTTCTTCTTTTGTTTAGTCTTGTCACTTTCGCTTTCCTGTGATGTCACTTCTTCCACTGTGCTCCTGTCTTTCGTCTTCTTTTTTCTTGCCTGCTCCGTTTCCTCTCCTGTGTCCTGCATCAGTTTTTTCTCCTTCTTCCCCTTCTTGCTCACCTGTCCATCTTCAGCAGAAGAAAAAGAAGACCTGAACACCTCCTCCTCCCTCCTCTTCTTCTTCTTCTTTTTCTTCTCTTTCCTGCTCACATGTCCATCTTCAGCAGGACAGGGAGTGCCCAACAGTTCTTCATCCTCAGTCTCCTCGTGTCGCTTCTCCATCTCCTTCCTGCTTATCTCTCCATCTTCAGCAGAGGAAAAAGGAGACCTGAACACCTCCTCCTCTTGCCTCATATTCATCTTCTTTTTCTTCTTCTTGCTCACCTGTCCATATTCAGCAAGAGGAGGGGGGAGTGCCCAACAGTTCTTCATCTTCAGTGATCTCCTCTCTCTCAGGAGTGCTGATGTTGACAGGAGCAGGAGACTCATCCTCATTCTCTGACCATCTCCTCTTCTTCTGAGGGGATAATGGAGTTTTCATGATGGGAGAAAGAGCTGCAGGAGGAGGTAAAGGTTTGTTGTTGAAGCTGCAGAAGAAAAAGAAGAGTTCAAATTACAGTCTGGATGATCAGGATATTGATTGTGTGAATAATCACCAGCAGAGCTGAGGTCGCTGTAACAGTGATGAAGTTACAGATGTGAGCTGACAGATAAACACCTGCCCAGTGTGACACCACTGTTTGGGCCTTAAAGGTGGACATCACAGGTTAGGGTTTAGTTACTGCCTTCACGTTTGCTCCTAAATATCAACCTGATCTTTATTTCACTCGTACAGTGAACTTTAACGGGAACAAACCTAAAAAACTAAAACAGAAAATGATCCATATTCACAAATACGCCCGTGTCTGTGTTCTTTCAAGTCTTCACATACTGATGCAGGCATGCAGTAAAACTGATAGCACAATTCAGGTGTGTTTCACCTGTGATGCAGCGTCCATAAGCAACCTCCTCACCTCAGGCAGAAAAGGACTCAGCAAGTGTGTCACGACCAAATTTGCAGTTGCCTTTCAGTCCAATGAGTGTGTCTGATTGGGTCATTCAGTCTGACTTCAGACCGAATCCAGATCATGTGACTTTCTTTTCTTTGTCTAATGTTGCAATGCTACTTTTACTAGCTGTACATATTTGTAAGTGCATTTTCCCTTTTCTAGAATTGAAAGATGATGAAAAGGACGGCCTGCTCTTTTCTCCCAACATCAAGAAGCACTCATTGTTAGCATGGTTCTTCAGAATAATGCCAGCCGACTCAACTATTGACTGTGACCTCCAGTGCAACAGAATTAGCGTGAAACAAGTGTACAGAGTACCCTCTGAGCACAACTCAGCAAGAGTCAACCATCTACAAAATCATTGTGTTAGTAAGTGTAACATGCACACACTTCAGCACTGATGCTTACACCACTACTGTTCAAACTCTATAACTCCTCCCTTAATAGGCGACACTGCTGAACAACTGAAACTGCCCTCTGGTATCAATAAAGTATTTCTGATTCTATGCTCACTGTTACTGTTGGCTGTACAGCACCGTAAACTATAGTATAATTCTGTAAATCTGGAATGCATATACTGTACATATATGCTATTTCAAAAGTCTGTATTTAACCTGATCAAAGGTTTGTAAGGATCGCGCCAGCATTCAAAAAGTAGCTGGTCTCCATACAAGCCCCACCTGTGCAGCTTTTTACGTGCGCACAGCTCCTCCCCCAGCTCAGACTAACGTGACTCTTTTATCTCCACTGATGGCGGGGTCAGGGGTCAGGGGTTAATCGACAGAAGCTAAGCTGTGGCTTCATCATGATCCCACAAAGACGCAAAGCTGGAGCTCCTCTGTGACCCCGCCAAACAGCTGCGGTTTAAAACTCGGTGAACACGCTGAGGGTCAGGGGTCAAGGGTCTCGTACTTCCAAACGAAATGGACTGAGTCGCAGAAGTGCTCCTACCTGATCAGGTGTGGTCGCTCTGATGGATCCGCTCACGCGCTCTTTAACCCCTTAAATCTGCTTCTCACCGTCACGCGCTCTCCGATGGCTGCACGGCCTCGCGCTGCTTGTTTACTTCCTGTATGCCAGTTACGCATGCGCAGCAAAACAAAGCGCAGGGCGGAAGTGACGAGCTCCCTCTGACGGAGTTTCCCGATCCGGTTTACAAACCGGAATCGTCATCTTTTTTTCGATTTATTTATGAACACGAGTACAACCGTAAATCAGTAAACAAACGATTAAACGAGAAGCGCACATCCATAAAAAGAGAACAAAATAAAACATGAGAAACTACACAAAATATCAGAAAAAAGGGAGTGTCATCTTAAAATAAATTTAAATTATTCAATATAACAACTATTTAGGAATTTCTTGTTATTTGCAAGTTTTAGCGGCTTACTCGGGTTCAGGTTCCTTTACAGAGAGATTTGTCCTGTGACAGTCACACAGAAAACCAAAGGCAGGAAACAGACAGCGAGCCACGCTTCACTAAAACCACAGCTTCAAAGCCTCGGAGACAGACTGCAACAAAAACGGGCTCAAAACAGATAAAAACCATATAAATAAGATAAGGAAATTTAAAAATGAACAGATAAATGGAACAGGTATGTGCACCTTTTCCTATAGACTTTTCAGCTGAATAATAGCAGCTGAGACCAGTGATGGCATAGTTACCTTGAAAAAGTAATCTGATTACTGATTACTCCTTTAAAAAGTAACTTAGCCCTCTAAGGCATGAATTTTTATTTTAGGAGGAAAAAAATATTTCACCTTAGTTTTTTGGAGCTTGCCCTTAATCATAAAATATGCCCAGCCCCTCCCCTTCCCTCACCAGATTTTGGTTTGTTGCTATGGGGGTACTAAAACGCCAAGGTTTTCTAAATTATATAATAGGTGGAATAAGGAAAAAAGAACTATTTTAACAATTCTTACTATAACAACATTTATCAATCAATCTGTGGGTTAGAGGTTAGGTACATTTTGCATTTGTATTTCTGGTTGTGTCTTCTGAAGCCCATACATGCCTGACTAGGGTGAGACTTTCTGGTGGAAAGCCAGCATGGTGGACTTGCCCTCAGAGCCTGAGAGGCTGGAGGACACCCAGTCCTGAGGGTGGGAGGGTTTTAGAAACTCCATCCATCCATTCTCTTCTGCATATCCTGTTCAGGGTCATGGGGAGGGGGGGGGGGAGCCCATGCAGACACAGGGAGAACATGCAAACTCCACACAGAGAGAGAGAGAGAGAGAGAGGCCTGGGCCAAGGTGGGATTGAACCCAGGCCTTCTAGAGGCAACAGTGCTAACCACCACACCACCGTGCTGCCCAGTTTGAGAAACTATGTTTGCCAAAAGGCTTCCATTAGCTGGGTGCAGTGGACCACCATCCTGCAACGTGTGACCCGTCATAGGACGGCAAAGACAGACGGGGTATTTTGGTCTCACTACTGAATGGTCAGGGGTAAGTTTCAACGTGTTGAAAAGTGAAATTTATTTGACCTTGAGCTGGCAGTGTCAGCAAGCTGGCTGTGGCCTCGAAAAGGACTGTCCCACCCCCAGACAAAAGCTCAAAACCACACCTAGCTCAGATTCATTGGTCAAAGTCTTTTCATCAGACTTTGTGAACTTCTGATTTACTTTAAAAAAACTTAAAATGGTGGTGTGAGGGCCAAAATAGTGGTTTGTTGCCTGAGGGCAGCAGCATGCCATAGAGGGAAAACCTATAGACCACATTCAGATATTCAAATAATATATTCAGACACAAAAGTGTTAATTGAATTACTTTACTCAAACTGGAAAAAAACCCTCAAACATAAAATATGAAAATGTGTGAGTATAATAACACTTTGTATTGACTGTCAGGTCATTTTTGATTTCTGCAGCACATTTAAAACAACAGAAGCTGACCCAAAGTGCTTTACAGGCCAGTGAGTTCAATTCCAGGTCTCTAAGAAACCCGATTTAAGAACACGTTTATAACTGTGAAACGTGTCATTTGTTGTGATAACTAATTCATTGTGGAGGATTAAGTAAAAGCAAGTTGTCATTAAAAAGTATTCAGATTAAGCATATTAATGATGATTCAATTAATAATCATGACGCACTGCTCTCCTCCATAAGCTGTCTTCATAAGTTAAAAGTGTATGTATTGGTGCTTGATACCAAACCCTGTTATGTGTGGACAATGCTGATTCATCCCTTGAGTTAGCAGCAAAGGAATAAGGCCTCATCTGAAAAGCTCTGATGGCAGAGGGGCATGCTGGGAAATATACCACTTAAACATCCTGGTCTTTCTCTCTGTCATTTGAACCTGTTGACTTTGTTTAGCAGCCAAAGCAAAAACTGGAGTTCAAAGAGGAAGAAGAGCAGAGAGGATGAAGGCACCACCAGGACTTTGGATCTGAGCAGTGCCGTCAGTCACTTTGCTGAGTGCATGGCCAGAAAGATGAGGACTGTAACACTGTTACACACGTATTTCTGTACTGTAGCTTCTTTGATTCATAGTGTACAAATTATTTATTAATGCAATTTGCACTACTCTCTTGCACAAGAGTTTTGCTGTTACTCATTGTTACCTACATTTTTATATTTTATTTATATCACTGTTGTATATGTAAAGTTTTGCACTCACTGTGCACCTGTGGCACTTTTACAGTCACTTTGTTTATTTTAGATTGTACTATTTTCTTGCTGCTGTAACAATTTCCCTTGTAGGATCATTAAAGTATCTGTCATACGCAATCAGCGGTCTTTATGTTACGTTAGTGTGTGTGTGTCTGTGTAGCATGAAAATCTGTCTCCTGGGAAGCAAAATATAAAGAAATGAGGGGAGGCTCAGGACTTTTGCACAGTATGCTAGCTTGTAGTAAAAATAAACCACGATGAGCAGCACAGCGACGTCAGTCTGGGTGAAGTTTCTCCTGCTGCTTCGTTTTTGAGGAATAAGTTTTATCTGCCATCAACCAGATTGTTTGATTGAAGCTTCGGGCTGGAAACAGTTTAAACTGTTTAAATCGTTTAAACTAAAAACTGAATTTTAATCATTAAAAACTGGCCTTAGTGCTCAGTTTAAACATTTTTGTTTAAATGAGCTGGCTGGACAACAACAGCTGATTATAAGTGAACATTATGCCAGCTAATGTTCAGCTCGGGCGTCCTGACAATCCCACTTTGCCCTGATAAACAGCTTGATTACATTCTCACATCATAGAAGAGTTTATTCACTAAGCCTCAGAGCTCAACAGTGTTAGATCCACTTCAAAGACCGTTTAAGTGTTGCTGGGTAACAGCAGCGCTTTTGTGCCAGCTTGTATCAGACTCCATTCACGAAATTTTACAGCCTCCTCCAGAGTAAATAGATGTGGATACTGGCTGAGGTAAACAGCAAACTGACAGCCTACGCTCTCTACAGATGAACAGTGGCCAGAGTTGTTTGTCGTACAGCAGCCACCGTAGCCAGGATTATGTACTTAAATTGGAGAAAACAGAACTCAGTTGACTGCAATTTACTGACAACTAGTGGTGAAATTTTAAACACTGTACCTCTACTGATGGAGATCAAGCATGAGAAACCACAAACTGAGGAAGAGGACAAACAGATTCTGACCTGATAAAACTTTATTTGATCCTCTAACACAGGAAATGACATCTCTTTATTATCAAACATTCCAGTTTACAGAAGTCAGAGGTCAAGGAGAGGCTTCGGGTCCAGACGGACTCCTCTGGTTGGTAAGCAGGTCAGGTGTTTCCACATGGGAGCTCCTGACATCACGACTGTCTGATCCGTGTGTTTGAAAGAGATGTTTGTTAGAGAAACACTTTAAATCATCACCATAAGGTTAAATGTTTCTACCGTTACTACAGACACAGGTCAAAGGTCACAGCTGACCATACAAAGTTTCTCAACATGAGATTCCAGCCCCTGATCAGGATCATGTCTGTTTTAAGTCAGATTTAGTATAATCAGAACTAAAACATGTAAAATACATACATGTAGCTCAGCGTGACGACGTCACCCTGCAGTTTGAGCCTGTCTCTAAAAAATAAAAAAATAAAAAACAAGTCCCACAATCCTCTGCTGCTGCTGTTCAGGAGCAGAAGAAAATCGGGGATGAAGTGAAACACGAGAAACACAGGTCAGTGAATGCATCGCAGAACGTATGCTGTTGAAACACATTCAGTCAACATGTTAGTATGGGTTAGGGACCACAGAATGAACAGGAAGTAAATGGCTGTCATGGCGGTGGTGGTGCTGATGCTGAGAGGAGCTACAGCCAATAGATTTAATAAACTCATTAGCGCAGACAGTTTTCATTTACAGTGCCAGCACTCTTAGAACTGAAAGTCTGGGTTAACAAACTTCAGTTTCCAGATGCCAGCTGAGACCTGAAGAAATCCTACAACTACCAGAATCCTGTTGCTGAGCCCACCTCCTCCCATCTTCAGAGGTGCCTTCAGATATACAATGACAGGCAGCCACACGACTTAATGATTTGTGTCATTAAGTCGTGTGAGGGTTTCAGCAGTTCTTCCAACCTCACCCACTTCTGCACGTATACGTCTCGTCAACCATCACTACTTTTATGCGTCATGCCCATGCAACCCCAGTATTACAGGGACATCCGTGTTCACCTTCTGATCAAGTCAAACCTTGGCTCACCCCTGCAAGCATGGCCTCTACATGGGTTTTGTGTGGGCAAGCCCACAGTGGGTTCACCCACACCTGTCCACTGTGGGCCTGCTCCGGCATGTTTGCTGGGACAGTCTTCACGTGTTCGCCATGGCGTCTTTTGCTGATGTGCAACACTTCCAGTACTAGTCTAATGTCACCAAGCTTGCTTTAACACAACTTCCAAACATCAAACCACTATTTTAGGAACTTTTCCACCTCAGAGCCAGTTTAAGAAACCTCTGCTCGGACTTTTCTTCTTCCGCTGAAGGATTTCCTAAAGAAACCAACACTCTGCTTCCTGTTGACACCTGGTCATGTGATATGTGTTACAGGTGTATTAGTATAAATGGAGATTATTTCTGAAAACAGTTCAAACTAAAACCTTCAGTCTCTACTGAACTCGACCTCTTGGTGCCTGAGTTCGGGCTCTGGAAGACTCAGACCTGAAAGCCTTCAGGATCGTTAGGATCCACATCACTGGGGTCTGGATTCTAGTTCCAGTCCGAGTCCTGAGGATCCAGATCCAGACTCAACACAACAACAGATGCTACTCCTTAAATGGAACTAGAAGTCAGTCACTCCACCCCCACCAGACTCTGGTCTTCATCAGTGATGCTGATGATGATGATGGTGTTGATGGAGGGATGATGAGTGTGCGCCCTGGTCATCCTCGGTGTTTCTCAGCAGCAGTGAGGCTCGCTGCTCATTCATCCTCCTGGATTGGACTCTCTGGACCAAAGAGAAGAAGTCCTCCTGACCCTCAGGAACTGGACTGAGCACATCATCCAGGTCTGGGAGGGAACACCTCTGGTCCTCCATCCTGTCAGACTGCAGACAGACAGGCAGATGAGGGAAGAGCATGCCTAACATTTCAGGGACCTGGTCTTGGTCAGATATCTCCATGTTGGTCCTGTTCCAAGATAATTATTAATGTTGATCCAGGACCATCACTGACTAATCATGTTGTAATAGCACATGCTTTCTGACAATAAATCACCTTATTGAACCTTTAGAGGTGAAGCAGTGTGTTACTGGGGTGGTCCTGACAGGAAGGACTTAATTGTACCTTAAAAAGACCAGTCTGGACCTCTGGTTAATGTAATGCTATAAATGGACCATTATAACGTCACCTGTTCAAGGTTATGTTCTCATCGAGACGCTTTACTTGAGACATGCCCCAATGGAAATCATGTAGCAGACAAAGTTTAGATATGATTGAGAATGAATATCTTCTGGTTTTTGAAGTTATGCTTATTTAGCATGTGGCTAAAATGCAGCCTAACCCTAAACCCTACCCATGCCAGCTTCACATATTAAGGTTAAAAAGATAGAGCTATCATTAACTTAATTTATACATTTTCTCATTCATTCATTCACTTGGAAGAGGGCAGGGGTAATCTTGGTTTGAACCTGGAACCTTCCTGCTGCGAGGTGCACCATCACACTGCTCATATATCAGAGTGATACAGAGTGAAACTGGTCAGAATATATTAAAAACTGATAAACCTGAAAATCTGACAGTAAAAGTAATATTTGACCTTGTTTGTTTCGGCCATCTCCTCATGCTAAACCTTGAACTCTAGAAGAAACTGCAAACAATGCTAGGAAACATGTATTTGCCTTTCTGGCCCTCGAAGTTTCACACGGTTATGTTGCAGTCCAGTAATTAAATCTATGGTGGAGTGTACCTGTAAAGATAGAAAAGTATTTTTCCTGAAATTGTAGTGGGAGAACTTTACCTTCAGGTGTGGTCAACATCATGCATCATGGATCTGTTTGGAGGCCTCCCATCATTCCCATCCCTAAAAAAAAACCTGTCATCGACAGCCTCAGTGACTGCAGACCTATACCCTCATGTCTGTAGTCAAAGTCCCTGGAGCGACTGATCTCCCAGCACATCAGGGACTGCCTCCCTCCCTCCTTCGGCCCCCATCAGTTCACCTATAGAGCAAACCGGTCCACAGAGGATGCCATCGTAATAACACTTCACGGAGTGCTGTGAGGATGCTCTCCGTGGACTATAGCTCAGCATTTAACACAATCATCCTGGATATTTTAACCACCAAACTGCTCACACTGGAGATCCTCCTTCCTACCTGTATCTGGATACAACACTTCCTCACTCACCGCCCCACAGTCTGTCAGATTTGGCCCCCTTCTCTCCTCCACACTCACACTCTGCTCTGGTTCCCCTCAGGGCTCAGCCCTCTTCTGTAAGCCCTCTATACATATGACTGCACTCCAACTCTCCCAACCAACACCATCATCAAAAATGCAGATGACTCTTCTGTGGTTGGGCTCATCTCGGATGGGGATGAGACAGCATATAAGACTGAGGTAGAAAAACTGTCCCAGTGGTGCACCGTGGCCACAATGAAGAAGGCTCAGCAGTGGTTTCACTTCCTGTGTCCTCAGAAAAAACATCTGGACAAGAAGCTGCAGCTGGCCTTCTATTGTGCCTCTGTGGAAAAGTATGTACCAACATACTGTTTGGCCATAGGGTATATAAGCTCCACCCCTGAGAACAACAACAGAATTAAGGGAAATGCAGACAATAAATACACATCAGGTGCAATCAGGGAAATAGGACACACCAGGGAGCACAGCTGAACAGAATCACACTAACAACGACTAAGGAAGCAAAACTGAATATCAAAGCCACAACATGAAGGACCATCAAAGTAAAACAGGAAGTGACTAAACATGATTGACAGAGACCAGGACTAAGACATGTGGACTTGATACAGAAACCAGACAGACACAGGGGCACAGAGATAAAGACAAAACCAGAGAGAAACATCAGGGAGTCAGGCAATAACACTCAGAGAACATAACCAGAACCTGCAAACAGAACTAACAAACCAAAACCCTAGGAACATAAATACCAGGAACCAAATCAAGAATTATAATACAAAAGGTACCAGAACTGCAAAATCACACCAAGACAAAACAGAACTTGAAAGTCCAAATCAGACGACACTGGGTCCTAGACTGTGAAAAATATCCAGAGCCTGCTGCCTCAGGAGAACCAGTGCGATCACAGCAGACCCCTCACATCCTGCCTATCACTTGTTTGACCCATTACCCTCTGGATGGTCTTTCAGGTCAGTTAAGTCAAACACCAACAGTTTGTTCCCCTGGGCCATAAACATGCAACAGACCCCCCCCCTTTTTTTCTCACCCACCAACTGACACACATACAGAATCTGGTCATTACCCCATCGACTGAGCTGCTGCTGAACTGCTGCCCCTTGCTGGATTTGCACTTTATGCAAATTCCTGTTTGATTCTTTGATTCACTGTTTTTACACTTTGTGTATTTTATTGTGTATCGATGTACAGATTGTGTATTTATTTGCATTTTACTGTATTTATTTTTTACATTTCTGATATAATTGAGTGCACAGTGATGACTTAGTCTTGGGTGGAGCACCCACAATTTTGTTGTAGCATGTATAATGACTATAAAGGCCTATTCTATTCTATCTGACCTGAGTAAGAGTGCCTGTGGGATACCAAAAGTAATTTTTCTAAAATTTTCTCTTTTTCACTTTGCTTTAGCCACCAATTATACTGAGAAGGATACCTGTTTTGTTTTGGTTTTGTTAGAGGTAGGTAAAGTATTTCTAATTATTTTCTGTCTTGTTCCTCACAGTTGCAAAGCTGTGATATAAGTTTCTGATTGGTCAGTTACATGATGTTCCTGGTGTTGTAGGAACCGCACCACCTTTTCACGCTCTCATTTCTCCCAGTTTATCCAGTCTTTAGACCAGTTAAACCAGTAAACATACAGACCTGGTAGTGTATGAGCATGTAGTAGAAATCCAGGCTGGGCACAGGGGGGTGATCTGGACTGCAAGCCCCACAGAGAGCATCTGGTCCTGGATCAGGCAGCAGGCTGAGGCTGGCTCTTTGGTCATCCAGTCTCTGACACTGAGACTCCAGAATCAGGTCCAACAGGGCCTCCGGCTCCTCCTGCTGGCTGCTCCTGCGCTGCAGCAATAACACAGGGTCAGGTGTTACAGGTCGTTAACAGTAGTATGAGCTGGAGATTCAGGTTTAAACGGGCAGTCCTCTTCACTACAGTTAATCTGACAATGTCTGAACAAGTACCCCACTCAGCTTTCTTTGAGAAAACATCCTTTTAGCTTTTTAGGATGGATGTATTTCTCCCATATTGGCTTCTCTTCATTGGCTCCCTATAAAATCCAGCATTTCTCCTGACATACAAGGTCTTGAATAATCAGGTCCCATCTTATCTCAAAGACCTCATAGTACCGTATCACCCCAATAGAGCACTTCATTCTCAGACTGCTGGCTTACTTGTGGTTCCTAGGATCCTTCAGAGTAGAATGGGAGGCAGAGCCTTCAGCTTTCAGGCCCCTCTTCTGTGGAACCATCTCCCAGCTTGGATTCAGGAGACAGACACCCTCTCTATTTTTAAGATTAGGCTTTAAACTTTCCTTTATGATCAAGCTTATAGTTAGGGCTGGATCAGGTTACCCTGAACCACCCCTTAGTTATGCTGCTATAGGCCTCGGCTGCTGGGGGTTCCCATGATGCACTGAGTGTTTCTTCTTCATTCACCTCTTTTCACTCTGTTTGTACCCCACTCTGTATTTAATCATTATTTATTATTAATCTCTTCCTCTCTTCCACAGCATGTCTTTTGTCCTGTCTCTCTCCCCTCAGCTCTAACCGGTCACAGCAGATGACTGCCCCCTCCCTGAGCCTGGTTCTGCTGAAGGTTTCTTCTGTTAAAAGGGAGTTTTTCCTTCCCACTGTCACCAAGTCTTGCTCATTGGGGGTCATTGTGATTGTTGGGTTTTCTCTGCATTATTGTAGGGTCTTTACCTTACAATATAAAGCACCTTGAGGTGACTGTTTGTTGTGGTTTGGTGCTATATAGATAAAATTCCCATCAGAGCTCTGCTAGAAAAGATCTGATTAAACATCAAAACTATCCAAATACTGAAGGACAGATCAACAACTCCCATGATAAACTTCAGACTACAGGCTCCAAAAGCGGGCCCCTGCCTCCTTCTGGACCAGTGAGACCAGCTTAGGTGTGACTGTAGCAGCAGGTGAAAATTACCTTGCTTCTTGGGGTCGTGATTCTCATTCTGGAGCTCAAAGCAGAGCCAAGGCTCTGACCCCGGGGTCTGGTCGAGCTGCTTTCGGGGACGGGACCTGCTGGACTCACCAGGCCTCCAAGAGTCCTGAGGGTTCTCAGGGGTGAGGTGGAGGTCAACATCCTGCTGCTGGTGTTACTGGGACTTTGGGGTCCTTGTCCTGGGTCCAGACTGCCATTTTGGTGAGAGGTCATAGGACTTTTGGGCACCGCCCCCCAATCCTGCCATTGTGGTGAGCAGGTGAAAGAGAAGGAGGGGGAAGGCACACCTGAGCATTTGTTGTCAGCCATGATAGAGGTGTTGGCGGGGCTGACGGACGTGTTTTCAGGGGGTCAAGGTAAACCTGTACACAGAGAGAAGACCAGGAGGTTAGAAACAGACAGGAAAGGCCATACCACGAATGATTTGGGACTTATATATGTAGTACTCTGTATACTTACTGTTATCTAAAGTCCACCAACTACTTACCAGAAATGTTTGGGTTGATTTAACCCCTAAAACATCCCCTTCAGCCCTTGGCCTTCAACTTCAACGCTTTGCTTTATTTAGTATGTGTTTAACTCTGTAAATTAGTCCTCACCTCCATCTCCACCCTTCCTTCCACCGCTTGTTTCCACTATCCCATTACCCCAGCCTATTCAACTGTAATATCAGCCAATAAAAATTTTAATGATTCTTTTTAACTTATGTAATATGCTCAAATAATCAGAAGGCTGCACAGGTTCTCTGAGTACATGAAGGTGATGACCTACAGTGGTCAGAAGTTTCCATCCACTCATCGTGGGCGTGAAAGGTTAATTTTGGGCTTTTAATGATTTCTTCAAACTGTTCTTCTCCAGGGTGGAATGATTGTACAGAATGCATCGTTAAAGACTTTAAAAAACAAGAACTATGTAGACAAGTTTTTATGTATTTTGGATTTTCTCCAATTCACACAGCGTCAAAAACGTGCACACAGTCCCACTATTAGCAAGCTGCACCTTAACCAGATGCTTTTGGTAGCCATCAGCAAGCTTTTGGCATCATTCTGGCTCAATATTTGACCACTTTTCTTGGCAGAATAGGTGATGCTTCAATAATGTTAAGGTGCAAAATCTGGGGAGGCTAATCCATTGAGTGTCTGTCAATTCAATTCAATTTTATTTCTATAGCGCCAAATCACAACAAACAGTTGCCTCCAAGTGCTTTATACTGTAAGGTAAAGACCCTACAGTTGACACACGGGAAAAAATCTGGGCTGTGTGTGAGCCACATCAACCAGAAACTGTAGATTTTAGCAGAGCACGCCCTCGGAGTCGGTTTCAGGTTAAATGAAGCTTCTACTGAGCTTCAGCAGAAGTAGGTCAACAACAACAAGAGCAGAGCTGCAAGTGTCTAATCACATTTACAACACAAAGGCAGCCACACACTCACACATGAATGCATTAATGAGCAGTGTCATTGCGTTCATCTGCCCACAGTCTCCATGCAGTGAAGCAGCTACACCCAGAGGCTGCAGGGGGGAAATACACCGCCCCAAAAATAAAGCAGCACCAATGGAGCTCAGACTGGAAAAGGTGTGATTTCAGACAGAAAACCAGAGAAGAAGTCAGGGGTCATACAGTTTGGTCTCTGAGCCGAAAAACAAACTCACAAACACAAAGAGAGGACACGCAGACACTTGGAGTACAACACGAGTTTCAACTTCCTCACCTCCACATCACAAACTTCCTCAAACTTCCAACTTTGTGTCTTCAGCCCCGTTAGTTTGTCACTGCGCTCCGCTGCTGCTGGTTTCTGTCGTTCTTCTCTGCGTCTCACTCCTCCATCGAGTCAAATCTCTCTACTAGCCGGTCCACACACACACACACACACACACTTTACAGCAAATGCAGGAACACACACACACACACAAAATAAAAGGCGAACCCCACCCCCTCGCCCTTACATCATGTTCCTATGGAAACCAAAGAAAGGCTTCCAAATCCTGCCCCCTCTTTCTGTCCAAACACACACACACACACACACACACTCACACACACACACATTCCTGCATTGTTGTACTCCATTCAGCTGAACCCAAAGAACACTGTTCATCAGTGGGCCTCACACACACACACACACACACACACACACACACACACACACACACACACACACACACACACACACACACACACAGCTTCAGGAAAAAGTTTCTGCACAGATTCAAACATCATCAGTCCAACGAATGGCACGTCGTCCTTTTCAGTATCAGTGCTGCTGCGAAGGCTGTTCGTGCTGTGTTGATCTCTTTGCAAAAGTTTCTTTCAATAAATCTCAGAAAATCTGTTTGTTTCAGGGCTCAGTTTAGTTTTTGTTCTTGGCGATGAGCGCTGGGATTTCTCGAGGGATTTATTTTCTGCTTCCATGTTGATCCAGAAAACCTGCAGGTAGACTCAGTGAGTGTGAAAGAGTGCTCACCTCTGAGGGAATTATTGAGGAGACGAGTGCCTGACAGCTGAGAGCAGGCCTGGACTAGGACAAAAAATCAGCCCTGGCATTTTTGGCTTAGACCGGCCCGCAACTATATCTTAAAAGGATTTGACATTGTCTTACATTGTCAAATGTGGGCATACCTTTTGCTAATAATACTTTTATACTTTTTTACACTTACTTTAGTAATGCTTAAATTGCACATCTTTTACTTATCATCTAGCAGTTTTAAAATCTGTTATTTCAACCACAGCACAGAGGCTACAAATTCAAACTACTGTGCAGCACACCTTTAACTTAAATCTCTAAAATGCTATGATGCAGCCTGAAGTGGACACTTGCTGCTCCTCCAGCACTTCTCTTCCTTGACCGTTTGCTATTTTATCAGATTAAGGTGCCGTGGCTGCCAGATTTTGGGAAGTATGCAAATACCAATAAATATTGATACTAATCAATAGCCATTGTTCATTATTCTCATGTAATAGAGCTAACTTACCTCCATCACCTCAAAGTCCCTGTATTATCCTAACCTTACTACCTGCCTAAGTACTACACTTTCCCCTCCCTCTGTCCTCAGTTTCCAAAGCCTGCATCTCTGGCTGCTCCTCTCCCTGTCCGCTGCTGCTGTCTTCACCTACAGCAGAGCCGGCCCAAGCCTTGAAGGGGCCCTAAGCAACATTTGATTTGGGCCCCTTCATACCACTTCATTGTCCCCTGAACTTAACTGTTATTAATGCTGGAAGATTAAAGTTGATTATTAATTTTTTTAGGATGCATTACTGTTTCAGCCTTTTTGATTCAATTTTATTTATACAGCGTCAACTCACAACAAACAGTTGCTTCAAGGCACTTTATACTGTAAGGTAAAGACCCCACAATAATTACAGAGAAAACCCAACAGTCACCCTGATCTTAAAAATAGAGAGGGTGTCTGTCTCCTGAATCCAAGCTGGGAGCTGGTTCCACAGAAGAGGGGCCTGAAAGCTGAAGGCTCTGCCTCCCATTCTACTCTGAAGTATCCTAGGAACCACAAGTAAGCCAGCAGTCTGAGAACGAAGTGCTCTACTGGGGTGATATGGTACTATGAGGTCTTTGAAATAAGATGGGGCCTGATTATTCAAGACCTTGTATGTTAGGAGAAGGATTTTAAATTCTACTCTAGATTTAACAGGGAGCCAATGAAGAGAAGCCAATATGGGAGAAATCTGCTCTCTCTTTCTAGTCCCTGTCAGTACTCTAGCTGCAGCATTTTGGATCAGCTGAAGGCTTTTCAGGGAGTTTTTAGGACAGCCTGATAATAATAAATTATAGTATTCCAGCCTAGAAGTAATAAATGCATGGATTAACTTTTCAGCATCAGTCTGAGACAGAAATATTAGAGTAGCCTACTCATTAAATTAGTGTTGTTACAAGTATACAAATCTGGACAGTTACAATAGTCTCTTCTTTTTTTTCTTAAGGAAATTGACATTTGTAAAAAAAAAAATTATAACAAACAATACTTTTGAGACAAAATATGCTGGCTCAGAAGTATTGAGCAAGCATATTTTCCAGATATCATAATTTTTGCAAAGTGTGGACGCAACACTGGTTCATCTGTTGAGCCTTTTTAAGCTTGAATGACCCAGAGCTCAGTGTTAAGTGGCTTAACAAACTAACAAACAAAAATATCCTTCATAAATTATTCAGGTAGAGTAGATTAGATTTACTGTCATCACTTATGGCTCAAGGAGGAGCTTTTCATTTTCAACTGAGGACTTTTTCATTGTTTTGACCTACAAGTTTAAGGTTTAGGTGAGAGACTTTTGTAGGTAAAACTGTTTTAATTCTTTTTCTACTGTGAACAAAATGTTGAAGACTCTGTGGCTCCTGCACAAACTTTGCTTAACAAACTGTGGATTCAAGACCAGATGTGATCCACTGTCCAAAGACCTGGTGTGTGTGTGTGTGTGTGTGTGTGTGTGAGTGTGAGTGTGAGAGTGTGAGAGTGTGTGTGTGTGTGAGAGAGAGAGAGAGAGAGAGAGAGACTTTTGGAGACACTGAGAGGTGTGTAGTTCACTACTGAGCCACCAGGTTTCACTATGATGATGTCATACTGTCCGCCAATCATTGCGCAGCATGACGTTACTATGGCAACCACTGTAGCCACCTGATGCTGCTGTTAATCATCCAGAACATCATCACCGCTGCAAAGATAGATAGATAGATAGATAGATAGATAGATAGATAGATAGATAGATAGATAGATAGATAGATAGATAGATAGATAGATAGATAGATAGATAGATAGATAGATAGATAGATAGATAGATAGATAGATAGAAAGGAAAACCTGAAGAAGAACAGATAAAATCAGAGAAGAAGAAGATGAGTGTCAGAGAAGTGAAGGAGTACCTGTCTAACCATCACATCAACAGACTGCTGGAGGTGAGACAGTTTTATGTTCATGATTTTCTCATTGTGCTGCTGAAACAGGATCATCAGACATGGAGAATATGGTTACTCATAGTAATGAGAGTACTTTTACCCTTCTGGGTGTTTGACAGCTGCAGCTATAAATTCAGATTTGATACACCTAAAAACTTTATGATTGAGTTGCTGATTGATTTGAAATATGAATAATTATGACACGATGAACTCCATGTTTCTTGTGCGGCACCGTTTACATGTTTTTGCTTCCTGGTGGTTCTTATTTCAAGCAGCAACTGTTGTGTTTCAGACTCTGGTAATGGGTCTCCTGTATCACCGCCCCGACGACCCCGTCAGCTTCCTGCTCAGCTGCCTGATCACAACCAGACGACTGGGAGGTCCTGAGAGGATCACCTGGGACACCTTCATCCACCTGGAGCACGGTCAGCTGGACCCCGGACCACTAATAACCAAACACAGCATAAAACCCCAGACACAACACTCCATTGCACCTCCAACACGGCCCCCAGTGCTCCCTGCAATATCCACCATAACACCCACCATACCAACTCAGGCACCACCCCCATCGCTCGCACATACACCTCAGGCACCCCCAGTAAAGCTGAAAACACCTATCTTACCCCCGCTGAAGCTACTCCTTCCCTCCACCTCTTCCCATGAGACACCCTCTGAACTCCACAAACTGGCTTCTTCAGCACCTCCACCTGGAACTGTAGAAGATCCAGGGGTCCACGCTGAAGTGATAGATGAGACAAAGCATCCCAGCAGTGACGGTAAGAGCCCTCGTGAGTTTAACATAAGTTCATCTTGATCATTATTATTCTGCCTCACGTTGACACACAGCCCCACTTCCTGTCATGACTCTTCTCCCAGCACCTCCTGAGGTCCACTCCCAGCTTTCCATAGATTCAGACTCTGGCATGACGGAGAGTTCCGGACTTCTCCAGGGGGTCAGCATCCACCCTACTGAGAGGCCACGCCCCATCATCATCTTTATCATTGGTTAGTGAAAAAGAACATATGATTCTTTCATGAGAAGTTCTCCGCTCCACCTGCTCACACCATCAATATCTAAATCTAACCAGGTGGACCAAGAAGTGGGAAAGGAAGTCAGACGGCAAGGCTAACACACCACGTTGCACTCCGAGGCATCTCACTGGATGAGCTGGTCAGGAGGCAGCTGCTAAGTGATGCCCCCCCAAGAAGGAAATGGGAGGTTATTTCACAAGTGATGAGTCATGGAGAGCTGGAACCACAGGTTCAGAACCACCACACAGCACACCTGAGTCTGAACCTGAACCCCAACCCCAAAGCTGTAGGGTCTTTACGTTGCAATATAAAAAGCGTTGAGGTGACTATTTGTCGTGATTTGGTTCCATATACATAAAACTGAATTGAAACCTGACCCTAGCCGAGGTTCTTCAGGTATGTTACCTGTGCCTCTGTGCAGGAAAACATCATCTCTGAGATGAGGCAGCAGATCATTGGTCAGCAAGAGGTCCAAGGCTTTGTCATGGATGGATTCCCCCGAGACATCCATCAGGCTCTGAGCTTCCAGGAACAGGTATGGACCAATCAAAAAGCAACATACAGGTTAACAGAAAAACAGTCAAGATAGCTGTCAGAGAAACCAGATCTTACTGGCCTGGAATCATCTGGACAAGTAAAAACATTAATGTTTTATTTTAGTGTTTTTATCTTGAAGCGAACTTGCAGAAAAAAATGAACAAACCTGATTAAATAAACATTAACTCCGCCACTGATATGTCACAGAGGTTAACACGTGAGGAGCGGATAGAAAATGCGTTGGTGTCTGGTTAACGCAGTAACCGGGTCATTGCAGCAGATTTCAATGCAAGACACCCTACGAGACCACCTATCTCCCATGCTACAGTTAGCAAACTGCTTGCCAGTGTGGGTTAGTGTCAGACCAATAGCGGTGGTTTTGTTTGTTAACTTCACCATTCACATAAAAGTTTGCCTCATCACTAAACAAAATCTTCTGCGTAAACTGAGGGTACTGTTCCAATTCTAGTTTTGCCCATTCTGCAAATTCATTGCGCCGATCTGGGTCATCCTTGTTGAGAAGCTGCAGCAGCTGGATTTTGTAAGGGTGCCATTTGTGAGTAGCTAATATCCGCCGAAGGGATGTTCGACTGATGCCACTCTCCAGTGACATGCGGCGAGTGCTACGCTGTGGGCTCTTGCTGAATGGAGCTAGGACAGCCACTGATGTTTCTTCATTAGTGACAGTTTTCATGTGTCCACATTTTGGCAAATCCAACACTGAACCAGTGTGACGAAACTTGGCAAGCAGATTGCTAACTGTAGCATGGGAGATGGGTGGTCTCGTAGGGTGTCTTGCATTGAAATCTGCTGCAATGACCCGGTTAATGAGTTCACCAGACATCAACACATTTTATATCCGCTCTTCACCTGTTAACCTCTGCGACATGTCAATGGCTGTAAACAAAGAGAAACTTGTAAATAACTCATGAAAGAGTAAAGTTGCATTAAAACCAAGCACACCATTGTTTTTCTTGTGAAATTCCCAATAAGTTTGACGTGTCACATGACCCTCTTCCCATTGAAAAAACAAAAGTTGGCTCCAAAATGGCTGACTTCAAAATGGCCGCCATGGTCACCATCCACCTTGAAAAGGTTCCCCCCTCCCATATACCATATTCTATAGAACACTGCAGAGCAGTTACATTTTAAACATTGCACTCCACTCCTGAGCCCACAGTACATATCAGAATTTTCACTGCCTTGGGAACCAAAGTATAAACACAGACTCAGACTTTTTTTTGTTTTGTTTTTTGAGTGTTTTTTTGAGTCTGTTCAATATCTCTAAAAATATTTCAAGTTTCTCTTTGTTTACAGCAATTGACATGTCACAGAGGTTAACACGTGAGGAGCGGATAGAAAATGCGTTGGTGTCTGGTTAACGCAGTAACCGGGTCATTGCAGCAGATTTCAATGCAAGACACCCTACGAGACCACCTATCTCCCATGCTACAGTTAGCAAACTGCTTGCCAGTGTGGGTTAGTGTCAGACCAATAGCGGTGGTTTT
>JAMQGT020013199.1:107500-146694 GCA_024447675.2 Pterophyllum scalare | reverse complement strand
AACCAGGAACCTGTGGGTACATTTAAGATTGATGGGTAGCTGATTTTTTTTTTTTGGAAAAGGTTTAGATTTTATGGAAAGTCAAATATTAGGTTCAAGTTTTAAAATGCTGCTTCATCTACTTGGAAGCTCCTATAATTAAACATGTGCAAATGAATAAAAACCTGTATGTTCAGTCAACAATTCCTGTAAATGGAACTTACAAAAAAGAGAATATCTATATCTGTTAATATTACTGGAGAAAACACACAATAAAACTTAGTTAAATTTGTAACAGTTATGCCACCTGCTGGACAAACTAAGTAATGCTAGATGTAAACCAATGGTAAATAACTGGAGTCACCTGCAGATGGATTTAGTTTTGCTTATACATGCATGACTCTTTAATCAGAGTTTAGCATCAAGTCAAGTAAGTAGCAGAGGGGGTTGTTAATCAGTTTCAGCTGCTTTGATGTTAGATTCAACTCATTGTGCACACAAGGCACACAATGAAATGATCATTTCAGATCACTCATCCAGAGATGAGCATCTGCAGTCACGCAGCCAGAGACCGGTGGTGGTTTAAGCGTCTTGCCCAAGGACACAACGCAGCGCAGGGACGGGAGGGGGGCTTGAACTGGCAACCCTCCAGCTGCAAGGCGAGCGCCTACCCACTGGGCCACTGCCACATTAATTAGATTGACAACAGGTGTACTAGAGGGGCAACAATGAGACAACGCCAAACACGGGAATGGAGGTGATTCCAGGAGACAGGCAGTTACTCTAGGACAGCTGGACAGGGCTGTAGAAGATCCTTAACCCATCAGAGCTACAAAATGACCTCCAGCAGGACACCAGTGTGAATGTCTCTGACCAAACAATCAGAAACAGACGTCATGAGGGTGGCCCGTGCTTTTCACAGATGAGAGCAGGTTCCCTCTGAGCACATGTGACACACGTGGAAGGGTCTGAAGAAGTCATGGAGAACTTTATGGTGCCTGTAACATTATTTAGCATGACCAGTTTGGCGGTGAGTCTGTGATGGTCTGGAGAACACACAGGCTAAACAACAGCACCCTGACTGCCATTAGGTATCAGGATGGAATCCTTGGATCCTACACTGGTGCAGTGAGTCCTGGGTTCCTCCTGGTGCACAACAATGCAAGAGTATGCAGGCAGCTCCTGGAGGATGAAGGAAGAAGAACAGCTTTATTTGTCACATACATATACATGCAGTGAAATTCAGTATGTAGCACACACAGCACAACATGTGGAGCAGGGGGCAGCTAGAAAGCACCCTGGGAGCAACCTGGGTGGGGGGTTAAGGGCCTTGCTTAAGGGCCCACAGTTATGCCAGTCCAAGGATTCAAAGCAGCATCCGCTCAGTGATAAACCCTCTTGTTCTCCTCTAGGCCACCACTCCTCAAATTGATTGGAGTTGATACCATTAACTGGTCCCCACGCTCGCCTGACCTAAATCCAATAGAACACCTCTGGAACATTATGCTTCGGTCCATCCAGGTTGTACCTCAGACTGTCCAGGAGCTCAGTGATGTTCTGGTCCAGATCTGGGAGGAGATCCCCCAGGACACCATCCGTCGTCTCATTAGGAGCATGCCCTGATGTTGTCAGGCATGTATACAAGCAAGCAGAGGCCACACAAACGACTGGGTACCATTTTGAGTTGCTGCAATGAAATTTCAGCAAAATGTTCCAGCCTGCTGCATCATTTTTTTCACTTTCATTTTCACGGTGTCTTTGAATTCAGCCTCAGTAGGTTGATAAGTTTCATTTCCAATAAACAATGTGGCATCCTGTCATTCCTAACACATTACCCAGCCCATATCAGTATAGATATCCGGCATGATTTCTTTCCCATTGAAATATGAAGTGTTTTGTGTTCCTTCCCAGCACCGTCTCAACAGCACGGAAGAGATTTCTGAACATACAGAACTGCAATAATTTCATAAAAAAAAAAGAAAGAATAAAAGTAAATGATCCATTCATTTTCACAGCTGCTTATCCCACTTAGGCATGTGGGGAGACTGGACCCTATCCCAGCTGTCATCAACCAAACAGACAAACAGACAGACAAACCTCACACAAACCTCATACATGCATGCATGCATGCATGTATGTATCATTCAGAGCTAACTTCAATACATACAGCACCAGTCTACGACAACAGCTGTCACAAAGCAATTTGAAATGCTAAAGACCCCACGATGTGTATTTAAGTCTACTAAGTGGTGTAACATGTTATGGCCTGATTATGGTCAACTCCAAGAATAAGGTGAAACATTTCAAATGAATCATAACATAGAGTCTGATCTTCACCCCATTCGCAATATACAAAAACCCGACTAAAACACCCAAACTGCTGTTCTTTTCACGACTTTACTGAACATACGGAGAATCAACTGACTTCTTGAATTTAGTACATAATATTAAAAAATATTTAAAAAACACTGCATTTTCATCAAATATACTGTGAATATACTCAAGTCTGACAAAGTGCAATATAAACTCAGACAACTTTGTAGCAATCATGCCACCTGCTGGACAAACTAAGTAATACTAGCTTTTCAGCCAAGGGTGAGCAATGAGCTCTTACTTGGCAGTTTGGTATAGTTTTGCTTATACATGTAGCGCACCATGCCAGAGCATACCAAATGTCTTCAGTGACTGTGTTTAAGACCAGCTAAGTTTGAAAATGAAATTTCAAAGTGGGCAGTGGAAAATTTGCAAATGAAGATGCTCTCTTTACTTAAAACTAAGTGGCGTCCTGTGCTGTGTAGAACCTTCTTCACCTTCTTCTGACCTTTTAGCCATCCATCCAAAACAATGATGAGGGATTTCAGACCTGTTCATGGGTGCATTTCAATTGGTGTGTAGTATTTTTTCAGCTATTCTGTTGCTGATTTACATGTGTGTGTGTGTGCGCGCGCGCGTGTGTGTGTGGATCATTGCCTTTATTTATTTATTTATTTTAAGCTGCTTGAGACTGCCATGACCCGGATCTGCACGCACACACACACACACACAAACACACACACACACACACACACACACACACACACACACACACACACACACACACACACACACTGCACTGTGGTTTGGCTGCTGTTTGCTGGTCTCAGAACATCAGAGCAGAATCACATCACCAAATACAAAGTAAAGCAGATGGAAACAGCAATCTTCTTTTGACTGTAGTAGTCCTGAAGTTAAAATTTTAGATTCTCTCTCTCTCTCTTTCCCCAGCCTCTGTAGGGTGCAGGTATCACCTCATGTTACCAGTAGTGAGGAGGGAAAAATGTCAGTGCCCTCCACCTGTAAACCATTCCTGTTATCTCATTGTTGCCCCTCTAGTGCACCTGTTGTTAATTTCATTAATACCAAAGCAGCTGAAACTGATTAAACTGCTACTTAACTGACCAGATCAATATCCAAGAAGTTTAACGGACTTGATGCTATTAAAAAGTGTTCCTTTCATTTTTTTAGCAGTGTATTTACAGGGGTTGGACAATGAAACAAACACCTGGTTTTAGACCACAATAATTTATTAGTATGGTGTAGGGCCTCCTTTTGTGGCCAATACAGCGTCAATTCATCTTGGGAATGACATATACAAGTCCTGCACAGTGGTCAGAGGGATTTTAAGCCATTCTTCTTGCAGGATAGTGGCCAGGTCACGACGTGTTGCTAGTGAAGGAAAACATTTCCTGACTCGCTCCTCCAAAACACCCCAAAGTGGCTCAATAATATTTAGATCTGGTGACTGTGCAGGCCATGGGAGATGTTGAACTTCACTTTCATGTTCATCAAACCAATCTTTCACCAGTCTTGCTGTGTGTATTGGTGCATTGTCATCCTGATACACAGCACCGCCTTCAGGATACAATGTTTGAACCACTGGATGCACATGGTCCTCCAGAATGGTTTGGTAGTCCTTGGCAGTGACGCGCCCATCTAGCACAAGTATTGGGCCAAGGGAATGCCATGATATGGCAGCCCAAACCATCACTGATCCACCCCCATGCTTCACTCTGGGCATGCAACAGTCTGGGTGGTACGCTTCTTTGGGGCTTCTCCACACCGTAACTCTCCCGGATGTGGGGAAAACAGTAAAGGTGGACTCATCAGAGAACAATACATGTTTCACATTGTCCACAGCCCAAGATTTGCGCTCCTTGCACCATTGAAACCGACGTTTGGCATTGGCACAAGTGACCAAAGGTTTGGCTATAGCAGCCCGGCCGTGTATATTGACCCTGTGGAGCTCCCGACGGACAGTTTTGGTGGAAACAGGAGAGTTGAGGTGCACATTTAATTCTGCCGTGATTTGGGCAGCCGTGGTTTTATGTTTTTTGGATACAATCCGGGTTAGCACCCGAACATCCCTTTCAGACAGCTTCCTCTTGCGTCCACAGTTAATCCTGTTGGATGTGGTTCGTCCTTCTTGGTGGTATGCTGACATTACACTGGATACCGTGGCTCTTGATACATCACAAAGACTTGCTGTCTTGGTCACAGATGCGCCAGCAAGACGTGCACCAACAATTTGTCCTCTTTTGAACTCTGGTATGTCACCCATAATGTTGTGTGCATTGCAATATTTTGAGCAAAACTGTGCTCTTACCCTGCTAATTGAACCTTCACACTCTGCTCTTACTGGTGCAATGTGCAATTAATGAAGATTGGCCACCAGGCTGGTCCAATTTAGCCATGAAACCTCCCACACTAAAATGACAGGTGTTTCAGTTTCATTGTCCAACCCCTGTATGTCTGAAGACACATCTCATAAAAGTTGGGACAGGGCCATGTTTACCATTGTGTAACATCCCCTCTTCTTTTAACTAAATATCTGGGAACTGAGGAGATGAGTTGCTGGACTTTTGGGAGAGGAATGCTTGAATATGCAGAGCAACAGCAGAAAAAAATAAAGGCCTAGTCTTGGCAATTTTACATTGAGGAACTGAAATTGTTTCACAATTTGTAGTTTTAATTTAGTGAACCTCTGCCCATCTCTACTTCTGAGAAACTGTGCCTGTCTGAGATGCTATTTTTATACCAACCATGTTACCAATCATAATCTTCTGCTTCTGTAGTCCACTTGCTTCAAGGTTCCACCTGTTGTGCATTCAGAGATGCTCTTCTGCATACTTTGGTTGCAACATGCAGTTATTTGAATTACTGTCACCTTCCTATCAGCTTGAAGCTGATAGAGCTCCCATTCACTGGATATTCTTCTTTTTCAGACCATTCTCTGTAAACCCGAGAGATGGTCAGGTGGGAAAATCCCAGCAGATGAGCAGTTTCTGATATACCCAGACCAGTCCATCTGGCACCATCAACCATTCTGATGCTCAGTTTGAACTTCAGCAGGTCAACATGTCACCATGTCAACATCGCAACAAAGCACTGAGTTACTGCCATGCAATTAGCTTGATTTAGACATTTACATTAACGAGCAGCTGAACAGGTGCACCTAAAAAAGTGTCCACTATGAGTGTATAATATATGTGTAATAGATATCAGTCAGGAAAATATGATGCAGTTTAACAGAAACACAAAAAAAGTTAGAAACAATCAGAATCGTAAAAACTTTATTGATCCCAGAGGGAAGTTTCAGTTGTTACGACAATAGACAATTTAAACAAATTTAGTTACATTTGTAATTATTTTGCAACCAGATTTATTAAAAATGCTGTATACTTTTCAGGACCACTTAATTCCCTGCAAACAAACTCTTTAATCTGTGCAGCAATTACGATACATACATGGGAAGTTTCACTCCGTCTTGTTAGGGAAACAACATCACTACACAATAATCATTATATAAAATATTTTCAGAAAAATAAACTTGACTATGATTAGTGATTCATTAATGTGTGAGCATGTTTTTTTAAAGACTGCAACTTACTAAGCCTACAGAGAAATTTTTACCTAAAACTTTGAGACATCTTATAGGGTAAAAGCTACAGTCCATACATTTGAAAAGACAGAGGCCCAAGTACTAAACAAAAAATGTAGCAATCAAGTTCAAAGCCTTGAAACTGTACAGTACTGTTGTAAATATATTTGGTTACATTCCATCCCTGCCGTGGTGGGATGTGGTTATTTGAACTACATTAATGTTGAGAAATGTAAGTCCTCTCATGGGAGAGCGTTAAGTTTGTTGTAATAAATACTACCAGCTAGCAACAGCAAACAGGCTGTAAATGCAAAATATCATCAGTAAAAGGAGATGGATGCATAATATTTTTCTTGGAGAGGAAAGTACAACATCCTCCTGTGTGCCCACCACTCACAAGAGGGGCTGTAGGAGTTCTGTGCTTCGTGGGTTGGGCAGTGGTCCGGTGGAGATCCTGGCAGTCTGGCTTTAGAAACATGGATTGTCACCTCTCTGGTGAGGAAGGAGTCTGAGTTAGTGCTTGAGGCTGAGAAGTGCCGGCTATATACAGGTGCTGGTCATAAAATTAGAATATCATGAAAAAGCTGATTTATTTCAGTAATTCCATTCAAAAAGTGAAACTTGTGTATTATATTCATTCATTACACACAGACTGATATATTTCAAATGTTTATTTCTTTTAATTTTGATTATTATAATTGACAACTAATGAAAACCCCAAATTCATTATCTCAGAAAATTAGAATATTGTGAAAAGGTTCAATACTGAAGACACCTGGTGCCACACTCTGATCAGCTAATTAACTCAAAACACCTACAAAGGCCTTTAAATGGTCTCTCAGTCTAGTTCTGTAGGCTACACAATCATGGGGAAGACTGTTGACTTGACAGTTGGCCAAAAGATGACCTTTGACACCTTGCACAAGGAGGGCGAGACACCAAAAGGTCATTGCTAAAGAGGCTGGCTGTTCACAGAGCTCTGTGTCCAAGCACATTAATAGAGAGGCGAAGGGAAGGAAAAGATGTGGTAGAAAAAAGTGTCCAAGCAATAGGGATAACCACACCCTGGAGAGGATTGTGGGAACAAAAGCCATTCAAAACTGTGGGGGAGATTCACAAAGAGTGGACTGCAGCTGGTGTCAGTGCTTCAAGAACCACCACCCACAGACGTATGCAAGACATGGACTCAGCTGTCGCAGTCCTCGTGTCAAGACACTCTCAAACAAGAGATGGCGTCAGAACCTGCTCCAGACCTCAACTAAGGATAGAGTCAGGCAGTGGAAAGAATACTTCGAAGACCTCCTCAGTCCCACTGACACACCTTCTGTAGTGGAAGCAGAGTCTGGGGACAAGAGGGATGACTCGCTCAAGTAGTCAAAAAGCTCTCCATTGAAGAAGTGAATACAAGTAGAAGTGTTCCCAGGCCAGCCAAGAGATATGATTTCTCCAGTGTGTCCTGGGCCTGCCCCAGGGCCTCCTCCTGTTTGGAAATACCTGGAACCTCTCACCCAAGAACTCCTTTTTATGTTTGCTTAAATTTCTCAATTTAGTTTAGGCTAAGACAAAATATGGTTTGATTTCACCTTAACCAAAACATTCTCTAATGCAGTTATATCATGTATTATATTTGTTTGCTTGTGCATATAATCATTTAATCAGGTTGTGCTCACTCCACCTCTGTCACAAGCTCACTTGGAAGATTATTATGAATAATTTAAAGTTACATAACATCATAACACCGTACTCTACACACAGTTCACTCAACTGACGCCTCGTAAAAGGGCTGGCCTCTTCTTCTTGTTGAGGCATCAGTACTTTAATGAATAAACTATTTTTTATATAAAAAGGAGTCGTGTGGGCTACGATCCCTCCAAATAAACCCAATTAACCCTCCTCCTTCTCTCTAGATTTCAGACTTACACTCGGCATGGTGCATGACCTTTTAACTGCTGACTACATGAAACAGAGTTCGTGCTATCTTTCTGCTGGAATACTATCTACTACTATGTAATGTCTTATCCTGTGCTAGTAAAACATCACATTTTATTTTAATTGCAGATGACTGCACTATGTAAAATGTAATGAGTTCTCCTGAATTATACAGCTAAGGGTTAGGTTTAATGTCAAAGTTTGACTAAGTTTTAAATCATTGCAGGAATACTTGATGAGTGATAGATAAGATCAACATCACTCTGGTGTTTTATTTTTAAATTTTTTAAATTTTTTTTTATTAAAAGCTACTTTTAGCTGCTCCCTTATTTGCGAGTGGTTGCCACACCTCTGTTTACTTGATTTGGTAGATTTTACACTGGATGCCCTTCTTGATGCAACCCCCGAGAGATTTGTGTCTCCTCCCACGATTGAACAGGGAAGCTTGTTAGACAAATGTGTAAACCACAACGCCATTAAATATTTAAATTACAGCTAGAAACTGCTCAGCTTAGCTTGGCATATATACTGACTCTGCATGACTGTCCAAAGGAAGAAGACTTTGGGAAGTTCCTGCACCCGGCCAAGAAATGGTACCACTCACAATGCTATAAAACCATGCCTTGTGATTTTCACAATATGGTTTTGAGTTGATTTAAGCAATAACATGTAACATTTTAATCTGTGAACTTTAGAAGTACTGAGAGGTCGATTTTGCAACCTTGTGTGAGAGCCTGGCAAGTTATAGCATGATAACCAGGCAGACCAAATATCCATTCTTCAGTATAAAGAATGGATATGGGGCAATATTTGTCTAAAAAGATTGTATGACTGATTCTTTTCATCACCAGCTTATTTGTGTATTCATTTTTAAAAACTTGTGTAAATTGTAATGAAATGCTTTCCCCTGTGGTTTTTCTGTCCTTCCGACCACATCAGTCCAGCAGTGGTGATACCCTCAACAAAGGCTCTGTGATTTCTCTGATCATTATCAGATGGGTAGATGGATGGATGGATGATGGATGGATAAAATTTCCTTACCTTACATTCTGCTCCCAAACAGACGTTGTTGTCAACCTGCACACAACATCTGCCACCTTTTCCAGATTTGGAAGACCTAATCTCACCTAAGAGCCCTAACCATAACAATCAATAATATAGAATCTTATACTGGTACCCCATTTTCCGATTATGGTATTGGGGTGCATTAATCCACACAATATAGGTAACTTGCTATGAAGGTTTCATTAATCTTCTTCTTCTGGTTGCCCCCTTTAGGGGTCACCACAGTGGATCATCTGCCTCCATCTCACCCTATCCCATCTTCCTCTGTCATACAAACCCTCTGCATGTCCTCCTTCACATCCATGAATCTTCTCTGTGGTCTTCCTCTTTTCCTCCTGCCTGGCAACTCCATCTTCAAAATCTTTTGTCCAGGATATCCACTATCCCTCCTCCGCACGTATCCAGACCATCTCAACCTTGCCTCTTTTAACTTTGTCTCCAAACTGCTCAACCTGAGCTGTCCCTCTGATGTACTCATTTCTAGTCCTGTCTCTCCTGGCAAAAACGTCAACATCTTCAGCTCTGCCACCTCCAGCTCCATCTACTGTCTTTTGTCAGTGCCACCTTTTCCAAACCATAGATCACAGCAGGTCTCACTACCATCTTGTAAACCTTCCCTTTCACTCTTGCTGCTATCCTTCTGTCACAAATCACATCTGACACTCATCTCCACACTAGAACCTGGAACGCTCTTGCTTATTTCAGCAAGAAAATGGCAAACCACATTCTCCATATGTTCCAAGGTCCAGGAAAAAGAGTTCAGATGCTACAGTGACACATATTGTGCTTTATAATATTACTTTACAAGGATATAATCTCACTAGTTTTGCTGCTGTGGTCAGCATTATTTTAACAGGGTTTAAGATGATTCTGGTAATAATGATTAAAACATGACCGTAAAATCATAATACTTGTAAGTAGCAATGTCTGTGTATGTTTTTCGAGCCACAGTTTAATCTTGAATTATGTGTTACAGTTTTTAACACCCCCAAAATAAACGTGGTTTGATCCTAAGGGATTCAAAAATATTCTAATGATGATGACTTTGTAATTTCCTTTCTCCTTCTCCCAAATACTAGAAGGAAAACTCCTAGTTGGTGTGAGGCCCGCTAAAGTAAAATGCTGGATGACCTAGAAGAGTACTTTTCCTCATGTACAGCAGTACATGAGGAAAAAGTGGCAGAATGAGCTTATGCCGCTGACAGATGTATTACCTTTGGCTCAAAGCCTGTAGCTTCCTACTATGTTGCCATTTGGTAGTAATCACTCAAAAATAGTTGAACAATTTCCAGCAGAAATAGCTGGAGGACTAGTTCTAACCCTTCTATTTACATGAGTTTCAAGGCCAGGGAGTATAAAACAATTTGAGAAACATTATCTCTATCATTTTCATTCTTTTTTTCTACATGTGCACAACATAACCTAAAAAAGATATTTTCCATAAAAACAAAGGCCTTTAGCATTGCACAGCACTAAATAAAGCACATCAGAAATAGCAACATTGTGAAATATGAACATGGTAGAACTTAAATAAAGAGATAACGCTATAATTGGATGAGGGGTCAAAGAAGCTCACCACCTTTCTGGTTAGTTTATGTGACTTTCATCAGAGAGGTCGAAGGCTGTTGTGTTCACATGATGTGCAAGCTGGGAGAGATGACTGTTTAGATCACGGAGCTTCAGCTTGAGTTGCTCCACATCAAAAGATTGTTATGGGAAAAAGACACGGGCACGGTGCACTACGGGCAACAGAGAGCATGCTGGCTTTGCCACATGGCCATAAGAGCACAACAACATCACAATAAATGTTATTATCAGATCTAGAAATTGTGTTAGGAATTAATTAATGTGTCTGAGAAATGGGTTTACAGAAATAATTTATGGACTGTGTATGTGAAACCTGAAAGTTGTTTTTATGTATCACATGCTTACTACAAACGCTGCTGTAGCAACAAGTGTAGCAAATAATTACACTTAAGACAAAACATAATATTCAGCATGATGAGAAGACTGCTTTATATAGTCATATTAAAAGGAAATCCTCATTCACTTCTAAGGGTTTACCTATCATTGGTTATCACCAACACTGGTCCAGAACTACTGTGGTTTGTTCAAAGCCAACTTTGCAAAGCTGAGCTGTGTTTCCATGTTCTTGTTAGCGAGACGAGGTTTCCTCCTAGCAGCCCTTCCAAACAAGCCATTCTCTGGACACTAAGTCAAGATAAACGGCTAGTTTTTCATCAACCTTTGCAGCCTTTGCGTCCTGCATTTGGGCTCTCATCTCCACCACACACCATTGTATGACAATAACTGGAGTTTATTTGTATTTAAGTTATGTTAGCTTATCAATGAAAGATTTACAGTAACTTGGAAATCCCCGCTGAACAAAGGGAGCCTTTTTGCCCCTTTAACTTTTCCCCATCTCCCAAAGGGTACCATTGTAATATTTACTATACCTAAAAGCAGTTTAGAGAGTCCTGCTCGAAATAAATAAGACTTGTTGATCAGCCGATATAACCACCAAGTCTCAATCTGCATTACAAAGACGCTTTGGAAGAAGGAATAGAAAGGCAACCTTTGTTATGTAACAAATATCGTTGTCCTCTGCGCATCTACTAACCACCGAGAACTGTCCGGACATTCAAGCGAAACATCTGATCTAGACTGGACTAGTTCTGTCATCACTGTTGCACTAAGTCAGGCATCATATCCTGAAGCAAGGGTGGTCCAGTCTGAAGAACAGATGAGTTATATAACAGAATTGGTCATGTGAACGAGGATGGCTGCAAAAGCATGTATTTTATTCCGGATAATAAAATACAATTAATATTCATCTGGAAGTGTTCCATACCAAGCAATCTTCTTTGTTTGCGCAGACATTTCTACTGTTAAGTTACACTGAAAGTCAAATTAGGTCCATAAAACATGGCAGCAAATGTTAGTATGACTTGTTAAACTTTGGCAGTAATTGGTCCCTAATTAATAAAAATAAGAGCCTTGAGAGTCTAGAGTGTTATTTAAATGTACTGTTTGGTGTGTTGCAGTTTCCCAGTACATTACAGTGGCACATGGACGAACGTATATAGATTATCACATGGGTGAAGTGGGGAGATTCACCTTAAGTTTTTTTTTTTAAAATAATGGAATAAGATACTTTGAAAATGTAGTATGATTTTGAAATTGTTTGAATGTTTTAAATTTTAGCCAATTAAATCATGTCACAATGATGTAGGCCGTAAGCCAAATGGCAGCTGTTTGGCAGTCAACAAGGAGAAAGTACAGAGTATCAGTAAACTGTCAGCAACCATGACAGTCACAAACCGTATAAAAGATGGATGTAGGTAGCTACCATGCTGTCATGCATTGGTTCCTGAAGTACTGTTCTGAAACCTTGAGATGAGCATCCTCACGATCGCCATCTTGGTGTTTTGAAACCTGATGTGTGATTGTCGAAGAGTCCTCTGAAACATAGTATGACCAGTTGACTTTATTTTGAGTATGAGATACTGAGTCTAAAAACTAATTAGGAAAAGGTTTACCCAGAATAGGAGAGGAAGTGTTTTTGGCTGTATTGGCTCGACCTTTCAGACCCAGAAACTACGTCCATCTTTTATACTGTCTATAGTTCCAGTACGATTTTTTACGGTGACTTTATTTAAAGTGTGCCTTGGACAGCAGTGATTTTTCATGTCAAAATAACAAATATAAGTTGAAAGTAATACATACTGTATTACTGAAGGCCATTTACAGTACATACTCTTTGCATCAAGTAGCAGGTGCGTGCTCAGAGACAAAAAAAAATCTGAATGCGAATGTGGTCAAACTTAAACTGGGTTTGGTTCTAGAAATTCAACATAAAACAAATACAACAGAATACAAAGTCACACAAAAGCAGCACTTTTCTACTGGTATCAAAGAGTGAATGAGCGCTTTCTTGATTTCTAATAAATAACCATTATTAGTTGAGGAAAATTCCACAGGACAGGATGCAAATCCTTGTTGTACGGTTAATCAGCCTTCAAATCTGTGCAAAGCCAGGTCATAGATATTATTACTGTTATGTTTGCCTGGAAAAGCAGTGCCAGTCTCCACAATGCTGCACAAGATGACAGAAATCAGTGAATAGAGGGATATTTTGAAAATGAATTTTTCTTCAACCAATCTTTTGTGCTACAGGATAAAGTTATGACATTGAATGGCCCCCGGACCACCTCTGGCCTTTTGGTTGTCCCTGACCAGCCTGTGTGAGGTCAATGGGAAATTAGAATTAAATGTAAATACAGGTGCTGGTCATAAAATTAAAATGTCATGAAAAAGTTGATTTCCAAGCAGATTAATAGAGAGGCAAAGGGAAGGAAAAGATGTGGTAGAAAAAAGTGTCCAAGCAATAGGGATAACCACACCCTGGAGAGGATTGTGAAGCAAAAGCCATTCAAAAATGTGGGGGAGATTCACAAAGAGTGGACTGCAGCTGGAGTCAGTGCTTCAAGACCCACCACCCACAGATGTATGCAGACATGGGTTTCAGCTGTCGCAGTCCTTGTGTCAAGACACTCCTGGACAAGAGACAGCGTCAGAAGCGTCTCGCCTGGGCTAAAGACAGAAAGGACTGGACTGCTGCTGAGTGCTCCAAAGTTATGTTCTCTGATCAAAGTCAGTTTTGCATTTCCTTTGGAGATCAAGGTCCCAGAGTCTGGAGGAAGAGAGGAGAGGCACAGAATCCACGTAGCTTGAGGTCCAGTGTGAAGTTTCCACAGTTGGTGATGGTTTGGGGTGCCATGTCATCTGCTGGTGTTGGTCCACTGTGTTTTCTGAGGTCCAAGGTCAACGCAGCCGTCTACCAGGAAGCACTTCATGCTTCCTGCTGCTGACCAACTTTCTGGAGATGCAGATTTTATTTTCCAACAGGACTTGGCACCTGCGCACTGTGCCAAAGCTCCCAGTACCTGCTTTAAGGACCATGGTATCCCTGTTCTTAATTGGCCAGCAAACTGGCCTGACCTTAACCCCATAGAAAATCTATGGGCTATTGTGAAGAGGAAGATGCGATATGCCAGACCAAACAATTCAGAAGAGCTGATGGCCACTATCAGAGCAACCTGGGCTCTCATAACACCTGAGCAGTGCCACAGACTGATGGACTCCATGCCACGCCGCATTGCTGCAGTAATCCAGGCAACTAAGTACTGAGTGCTGCACATGCTCATACTTTTCATGTTCATACTTTTCATGTTCATACTTTTCAGTTGGCCAACATTTCTAAAAATCCTTTTTTTGTGTTGTCTGAAGTAATCTAATTTTAAACATTTCAAATAAACATTTGAAATATATCAGTCTGTGTGTAATGAATGAATATAATAAACAAGTTTCACTTTTTGAATGGAATTACTGAAATAAATCAACTTTTTCATGATATTCTAATTCTATGACCAGCACCTGTAAGTATATATCATGCAGTTTGCCACATTTCAACCACCAAGCACCCTTTGATAAACTTTGCTGCAATTATTTTGAAGGTGACTGCCATTTTTATTTTATTTTTATTTTAGAGCGTGTGAACGTGAATGCAGCTTCACTGGAAAGAGTGCTGGAAGGAGTCTGGGACCTGAGAGCAGAAATTGGGGGTATTGTGAGAAGAAAGGCAAGGACATCCCAGAGCACAATGCAGAATGGAAGGCAGCTCTTGTTCAAGCCCAAAACCAATTAGATACATTTAACTGACCAAGAAAAAAGAACTGAAAAACTGCAGATAAAGGCATTAAGCTACAAAGAAAATAACAATAGCACTTTGAATTTTAAAAAACATGCATAACAATTGTTTTTGGGAATATTGATTAAATAATGATAAAATGTAGGTGTATTTCACATTTTCATTGCCAAATTGTAACAGTGTTATCAGTAGCACTTTATAGAGGGAGAGAAATAATACTGAGCAGAATTGAGATCAGTTTAATGGTGCCGTGCTCCACAACAGTCCCAGTTTCTCATGTGGTCCCTTGGGAAAATTAATTGCCCACCCTGGGCTGTAATAAAGATTTGTGGTTTTAAAAGTTCAGTAACTACTAGTACAATAAAAAAATATATATTTTGCTGTTACATTTCTGGTGAGATTTGGACTTTTCCTGCTTTCTGCCTTCTAATAGTTCATACTTAATCCTACAAACTGCTTTTGTATCTCCGTCTATCATTATCTTCATCACAGGGAACAAAAGTCCCTATGGTCCAGATACTTTGACGTCATCCTCGGGAGGCTTCCACTAAGACACATGCTAGAGGATATTGCTGTGACGCGCAAACCACTTCATGAATGGACATCCGTTGTTCAACAGATGAAAAGGCCTCATAATCCACATGTCTGTTTTCAAAGAGACCTGAGCTTAACCCCCTCCCCAGTTCTTTTGTCCTGTTTACATTCGGCTCCTCTTCCAGTGTTCCCCTTCCCAATGTCCAAAATCCTACTTCACAGTAGTGAGAGCCCATGTAAAGTCCAAATGGATATGTTACTGCATCCAGGATAAGAGGTGGTTGTGTGTGATGCTGCTGATGGCTGGGGCTTCCCTGATGATGATGTGGAGGATTACCGGCCTGCTCTGCCACCTCTCTGCTAGATTATAACCTTGGGATTATGTCTGCATTCACCCAGAGAGGAGAAAAAACAGAGTTCTCTCTGAACCCCATGTGACACAGCTGTATAAAAAAATGGGAGCCAGTCTTGTGGGCTTTTACTAAAATTATTTCAATACAACCTCAAATGAAGATAAGATAAGATAAAACTTTAATGATCCCACAACGGGGAAATTTGCGCATTACAGCAGCTCAGTACAGAGAAAAATGTATGGATGAATAAAAACAAATGAAATAAAATAAAATTGAAACACTGTATACATAAAATATATATCAATATCAATACACATATACATATACACACATATAATTCAATTCAATTCAATTCAGTTTTATTTATATAGCGCCAAATCACAACAAACAGTCGCCTCAAGGCGCTTTGTATTGTGGGTAAAGACCCTACAATAACACAGAGAAAACCCAACAGTCAAAACGACCCCCTATGAGCAAGCACTTGACGACGGTGGGAAGGAAAAACTCCCTTTTAACAGGAAGAAACCTCCAGCAGAACCAGGCTCAGGAAGGGACAGTCATCTGCTGCGACCGGTTGGGGCTGAGTGGAAAGAGACAGGACAAAAGACATGCTGTGGAAGAGAGCCAGAGATTAATAATAATGATTAAATACAGAGTGAAGTATACACAAGTAAATAAAGGTGAATGAGAAGAAACAGTGCATTATGGGACCCCCCCTCAGCAGCCTAGGCCTATAGCAGCATAACTAAGGTGTGGTTCAGGGAGTTTTTAGGACAGCCTGATAATAATGAATTACAGTAGTCCAGCCTAGAAGTAATAAATGCATGGATTAACTTTTCAGCATCAGTCTGAGAAAGGATGTTTCTAATTTTATAAATATTGTGCAAATGTAAAAAAGCCGTCCTACATATCTGTTTAATATGTGCATTGAAGGACATATCCTGGTCAAAAATGACTCCAAGATTTCTCACAGTGTTACTGGAAGCCAAAATAATGCCATCCAGAGTAGGTATCTGGTTTGACACCATGCATCTAAGATTTGTGGGGCCGAGTACAAGAACTTCAGTTTTATCTGAATTTAGCAGCAGGAAATTAGAGGTCATCCAGGCCTTTATGTCTTTAAGACATTCCTGCAGTTTAACTAACTGATGTGTGTCATCTGGCTTCATGGATAGATAAAGCTGAGTATCATCTGCATAACAATGAAAATTGATGCAATGCTTTCTAATAATACTGCCTAAGGGAAGCGTGTACAATGTAAATAAAATTGGACCTAGCACAGAACCCTGTGGAACTCCATAATTAACCTTAGTGTGTGAAGACGCTATATACACACATAAAACACTATATACAGATATCAAACAGACTATATACATTTGTAGCCAGTAAGGTACACGGCATACACAGTATGCATTATGTGGGTGAGAGTGTAATAAATAAGATGTATATGTACTGTATGGATGAAGTGATGGCAGTGGAGGTAAAGTGTCCAAGTGACTCATGACATCATAATGCAACACACAACATATATTACATTATTCCATCATTTACTAAATAAAAACTAAGCAAAAATGCAGAAACAGCATGTAGAAAAAGTGAGTACACCCTTACTTACCCCTCAGAAATAAAGAAGGTAAGTGGCGCTGCTAATCAAATGCACTTGATCAACTGATCATCAACAAGTGTGACCACCTCTATAAAAGCATGTGTTTTGACAGTTTGTGGTCTGAACCATTCAGGTATGTGTTAACACAATGCCAATGAGGAAAGAAATCAGCAATGATCTCAGAGAACTAATTGCTGCTGTTCACCAGCTGTTAGAAGGCCACTTCCAGATTATTTGAAGTCCATCAATCTACAGTAAGATTATAATATTCAAGACAGTTTGCCAGTTTTCCCTGGACTGGACTTCCCCGCAACGTCCCCCCAAGGTCAGACTGTGCAATGTTCAGAGAAATTGCGAAAAACTCAAAATCTACATCTTAGCATTCTAAAAGTTAAACTTTATGAGAGTATACGAACAACTATGACTTGTTTTGAAGGGTTACCTGGAGAAAGCCTCTCTCTCTAAAAAGAACATGGCAGTTCGGCTTAGCTTAGCATCTGAACAAACCACAAGACTTCTGGAACAATGTCTTACGGACAGGCGAGACCAGCGTGGAGATTTTGGTTTGGCCATAATGCACACCACCACGTTTGCATATCAGCACAAACACCTCATACCAACTGTCAAGCACGGTGCTTGACAGGTGATGATTTGGGCTTGTTTTGCAGCCACAGGACCTGGACACCTTGCAGACATTGATTTGACCATGAATGCCTCTGTATGAATCTTACCTGGGGTGAAGTGCAATGTGTGTTCAATGACAGGAACAAATGGAGGAAGCTAATAGCGGCACTATGTCCCAAAAGGGACGAAGAGGACTAAGTAGTAAGTAGTAGTAGCCTCTGTATACTAAAGTGTTCCGGAAACAAATGTGAGGCCATCTTTCTGACAGGTAAAGCTGGGCCCAAATTGTGTCATGCAGCAGGACAATGATCCCAAGCACAGAAGCAAATTTACAACAGAATGTCTAAAAAAAGAAAAGAATCAACATGCTGCAATGAACAAGTCCAGACCTCAACCTGATTGAAATGCTATAGTGGGTCCTTAAGAGAGCTGTGCATGCATGAATGCCTGCAAACCTCAACGAACTGAAGCAATGTTGTAAAGAAGAGTTGACCAGAATTCCCCTGCGATGATGTGAAAGATGGATAAAGTCACACAGAAAACGGTTACTTCAAGTTATTGCTGCTAAAGGTGGTTCTACAAACTGCTGAATCACGGGGTGCACTTTTCACATGCCCACATGCAATAAAGTGAAGTTTATTTCCACATTACTGTATACAGCATGCATAAATGAAAGAAAACTTAAATTAAAATAAAATATCTTTTGACAGATGCACTATTAAAAGTTTTAATAGCTCCACATTCATGAATCAGAAAATGTGAATATGCAATGAGCACATGCATGCGTGTGTATGCTTTTGAGTGAGTGTGTGTAATCTGTGCATGTTGTCAGAGGAGCAGTGATTAATTTTCATCTTTACTTCGTTGGATTAGTCTGTAAGCTTCATGCATATACATCATGCACAATAACTGCAAGGTGATGTGACCCATTACGGGACAGTGCCTCCCCCCTTCATTCTCTGGTTCTCTTTCTCTCAACATGCTAAAATTTCTTTCAGCATTAAAATCATGACTCTGACCATTTTGGAAACAAAAATATAATTACTTCATTATCTTGGCTTTGTGTTGTGTTAAAGTTGCAAACACTGGCACTGGATTTGTTTTTCTCTGGTGGTGTGACAGCCCATGAAATTTTAATTTTATGGCTGTAAGATACTGGCAAAGATAATAAAGTCTAAGCCTTGTGGGCACAAGATTTGACAGGTAATGACAGATGGTAAGATCGCTTTGGATTAGAATTTTTAAAAACATATTTCCCAGATTATTCTAGCTTTATATCTTTGTCACCACCGGGACTTACATAAACATCCCTCAGCAGATGACCTCAGACGGGAGAATAAACTTGTGAAATAACTGTGGGTGTTTGACTGGAGGTCTGTTCGGTACGACAGATCTTCATTCAATGCTGCATTTGCTCCTAGCTATGAGAAATGAAAGGATGAACTGGAAGAGTTGAGTGTGTTTAGCCCAGAGACAGATCATAAGCCTTGTTAATAAATAAAACACCTGCTTACTGCAAAACCCACAGTTGCATGAAAGGATCGGCGGATCAACTTTACTATAGAGATTACGCAGATCGTGGGGAAAAAGGTCAAAAACAACAGCTGCTTTACATTTCACTGCATTCCACTGTTGTTTTCTGCTAATGCTGGCAAGAAATTGTTAATCAAGAATCAGGTAAGAAAATACTGATGAATGCCCATGCCTCCATGTGTGCCATCGTAGTTTTGTGTGCTAGCATATTCAAGACTATCCTGCCACAGAAAACAATGCTGTATTTATGGAATCAGTTTTTATGGCTTATAGTTACATTTTAATATTTACCAAACCATAACTCTTCCCCCCCTGTTTTTCCATTTAAATGAATGAATCTTTTTGGGCAATTCAAGCTGAATTACAGCTGACATTTTCTGTTTTCTCATTTAGATAAGTTGAGCCAGTTCTCTGTCTGATGACTTGAGAAGTATTTTTATTGCCAACATAACATAAATGGGCTTTTGGTGCGCTCGCAGCCTAAGGACAGTGCTATGGCCCGCATGTTCCTGAAAGACACTTCTCATTGAAACTTTGATTGTGTAACAACTCACTCCATTAAAGTTAAACCATTAAACCTACTGCAATGCATTGATATGATTCAAATCAGTGTGTGATGCATTAAGATGCATGAAAAAAACACTGTTGTGTTCATGTGAGACTTAAGATGCATGTTTACTGTTTGCGCATTAGTCAGTTTTTAGGGTGTGAGAATGTGTAGCATTCAGCAGAAAGCGACAGGAGGGCTGAAAACATAAAGTAGGCTTAGGTCACTTATCTCAGGTAGTCTTTTTCTTCCTAACTAAACTACTGTATATGCCTGCTTTGAAGAAGGTGAGCGAGATTACATAACGTTATAGTAGAGTCTTTTTTTTAAATCCATTATGCGGCAGACTTAAAGGGTTCCTGTGATGTCTACAAACACTGTTGCTTCTTAGACTACAGTTCAGTTGTGACTGTTATGAAATTCGGAGCCTGATTTGACACCTGCGGTCAAACCGGAGTGTTCCTCACGAGGTTCACTAATGGTCAAAAACAGAGTCTTATTGTAGCAGATAAACAGTACACTTGTCTGCTGTTTCTATCCATCTTTGAACACAGATAAGCTTTTATGCTTTTATGTCCACCAACACACTGGATTTTAAATCAAACAATCAATATGTAATTGAAGTGCTGACTTTCAGCTTTAGTTCAGGGGGTTTGACAAAAGTATTGGATTAACTTTAGAAATTGGCCAAACTAACCACATCTTAAATATAAGTATTGTTTTTAATACTTAGATTAACATTTTTTGCGGTCAATGACTGCCTGAAATCTGGAACCCGTAGACATCACCAAATGGTACGTTCCATCCCTTGAGATGCTCTGCAGGCCTTTTACTGCAGCTATCTTCATTTGCTGCTCGTTTGCGGGTCTCTCTGTGTTCACTTTTGTGTTCAGTAACAGGTAAGCATGCTCTGTTGGGTTGGGTGATTGACTTGGCCACTGAATTCAATTCAATTCAATTCAATTCAATTTTATTTATATAGCGCCAAATCACAACAAACAGTCGCCTCAAGGCGCTTTGTATTGTGGGTAAAGACCCTACAATAACACAGAGAAAACCCAACAGTCAAAACGACCCCCTATGAGCAAGCACTTGATGACGGTGGGAAGGAAAAACTCCCTTTTAACAGGAAGAAACCTCCAGCAGAACCAGGCTCAGGGAGGGGCAGTCATCTGCTGCGACCGGTTGGGGCTGAGTGGAGAGAGACAGGACAAAAGACATGCTGTGGAAGAGAGCCAGAGATTAATAATAATGATTAAGTACAGAGTGAAGTATAAACAAGTAAATAAAGGTGAATGAGAAGAAACAGTGCAAATAAATATGATGAATTAAGTCCCAGTTCTTTGCCTTGACAAACTCTTGGGTTTATCATTATCCATTTGCACTGTGAAGCTCTGTCCAATCAGTTTTGGAGCATTCGGATGAATCTGAGCAGAGAGTTTAGCCGTGTACACTTCACAATGCATCCTGCTACTTCTAACAGCAGTCACATAATCAATAAACAATAGTGACCTGGTTCGACTGGGAGTCATACATTCACATGCAATAACATTGCCTCTACCATGTTTGTTAGATAATGTAGTCGGTGATCTTCCAGTCACTGTAGTACAAGTTCATCTTGGTTTCGCTTGTCCAAAGGATTTCTTTGACTAGGGTAGGCTCTTTTAGTTGTTTTATGGTGAAGTCTAATCTAGCCTTCTTGCCTTTGAGCGTGACCTGTGGTTTGAATGTTGTTGTGACGCCTCTGTATTTCCATTATTTCCACGCCTCCTGATTGTAGACAATAATATGCCTACCTCCCTCCTTGAGATTGTTCCTGAATTGATTAGATGTTTTGAAGTTGTTTTTGTTAACCCTGGAAATAATTCTTTTATCCTCTTTAGTTGTCTCCTGTGATCTTTCATGCCTTTTGGTGTTGCTGAGCTGACCAGTGTATTCATTCTTTTACCAGATTATAGATTTGACCACTTCACTAAAGTTTTTGCTATCAATGTGATATGGTTATTTGGGATTTTCATCATAGTGTCCTCCGTTTGCATTTCAACCACATTGATTCATAATCTGCTGTGGTGGTGTTCAAAGGCAAATTTGCAAAAAATTGTCCAAATATTTTTAGACTTTCAACTAGTCAACAGTCCTGGGTCTGCTTTGTTGTATTTTCCATCTCATGAGGAACCAAATATTTTCAGCTGACTGAAAATCTGGACTGCAGGAATGCCGGTTCAGCACTCGGACTCTTCTACTGTGAAGCCATGCTGTTGTAGTATGGATTAGTAATGTCTTGCAAGGCCTTTTTGAAAAAGACGTCTCCTGGATGGGAGCATATGTTGCTTTAAAACCTGTATATACCATTCAGCATTGATGGTGTCTTTCCACAAGTGCAATTTGCCAATTCCAAAGGCACTGATGCTCCCCTATACCAACCCTTGAGCCTGTGCAGTGTGTTCCATGACAGAAACATGTCTGGTTTTAATGCCATGCCACCTGAGGACCCCAAGATTTTCCAATACTGATTTTTGGCTTTGTCTCTTGTGCACAGACATTTCTCCAGATTCTCAGAATCTTTTGATGATATTATGTAATGTAAACAATGAGATAATCAAAGAATTCACAATTTTACACTGAGGAACATTATTCTGAAATTGTTCCACAATTTGTAGACAGTTTTTATTTTGGCACATTGGTGAGACTCTTTATTTCCGAGAAAATTCGTCTTTTTATACGCAATCAAAAGAGCATCTTATATGCCAACTAAGCTGCAAAATGTTCCTCTTTCTTTTTGGTACCATTTAATTTTCCAGCCTTTTGTTGTCCCTGTCCCAATGTTTTTGAGGCATGCTGGCACCATTAAATTAAAAACAAGCTAATATTTTTAGTGTCTTAGTTCAAACATTTGATATGTCTTCTGTATTTTTACTGTGAATAAAATATGGGTTCATGAGATTCGCAATTTTTTTTAAATTCACATTTTCCACAGCATTAAACTTTTTTTAAAAAATTGGGGACATCATATAAATAAAGGAAAAAGATATGTAATCATAAGAAATAACATTTTTCAACATTGTGCAGTTATAAAGTGAACCTTAGATCACCTCTGCGAGCAAAAAGATTTCATTCTGATTTCATTCAGTACACTGCTTTGCTCTATACGTGTGCATGAAAGAGATTCACTATTAAAATTGTGATTACATAACAGGGACTGGACTGGCTAGAGGCTCAGAAAAATAAAATCTTAGGCTTCTTTTATCGCTAAGATGTCAAAGAACAGTGAGACATTTGGTATCAGCAATTTAAGACCAGACTAATTTTGACACAACACAAAAGAGCTTCACAAAATCTCCTCAGAAGTGCTGTTAAGTGGTTTGCATGCAATTTTAGGAAGCTTGAAGTCACCGGATCTTCTATCATGACAAGCTGAATATTGTATGTGCTGGTATTTAGGGGAATTTGGAGAGTTTACTTTTGTGTGTAAAACAGCCTTTTTGTATGATGACTGTAATAGTGGCTGAGCAGTTCTCTGATCTGTGTCTACTCAGGAGTTAAGAAAACATGCAGTAACTTAAAGATCTGAGCACAGACCCTTCCTGAAACATGGATTTGGAGTTTGGTCAATAAGCATCCAGTATCCAACTGTACAGATACACTCCTGGCTCTTCAGAGACACTGGCAGTTGTGATATCACTCTCTTTCCCACTATCTTAATAAAGAGGACTTATTTTAAAGAGCGATCTTACCCTAGAGTTATATTACCATTTGGCCTAACTTCGGAACTGTGTTTTGATGACGGTACCATTTAAAGTGAGGCTCCAGGCAGCCGTAATGAGAAGATCGGCCAAACTTTTGTGCTGCTTTTGGATATTATAATGGAAAAATGGCAAATCAGAACATGTTAAACATGCTAAACTTGATGTATCACAGTCAGTAATCTTTCTTTAAAGCTCACATATTTGAATGAAAGTTACTGTTTATCTAGTGCCAAGTTCAGTTTAGCATGAGATAAATAAAGAGTGCTTAGTGCTTTCATTTTCAGAAAACTTGAAGACTGCTTATGTGAACTGTTACTTCTGCTCTGCACTGTTTTTCTTGGCCCTCATGCATTAATTATAATGCTATTTGTGGTGTGTTTTCAAGTGGCTGAAAAAGTTAGATATGTTGCTTTGCAGTGCAGGCACAACTCTACTGCACTCTGAATATGATTGCTTCTTGGTTAATGTCACTATTTCCAAACAGCGGATGATGGTCTGCTTCGAGGGACGAGCTTTTCATCTTCTGCTGTGCCAGACATTTGAATGTGGTCGTATATCTGCCTTTTAATATAGTGTTACTCGTCCAGAGGAGTCCAGGAAACTTTAAGCTGCGCGGCGCAGAGAACAGGTGTGATTGGCTCATGCAGGCACATTGTCAGGCAATGATTTAGGGAGTGTTTGATTTGCTTTTGTTTTGCATTCTTTTTACTACTGTGATGTGAGAACCAAACCAAAGTTTGAGCTGCAGAAGCAGGTAAGGTGCCTTTGATGGAAAGCCCAAAAAAATCAAAACATAAAATGGGGCATAAAACTTAAGCTGGCAGCGGCTTCATTTTGTTTTAATGAAAAAATTGTTCGAATCATAATATCCTACTCTCAGCAAGACAATAACAAGCCTGGCACTTTTGCACACAGAAATCAGTCGACATGCTCCGCTGGCATTCACTTAGAGACTGCAGAAGAACTCCATCCCATCTACATGGGAAAGAATTTAAGAGCTATTCCCACCCACATTATTCATTTTCCCATGTGTCAAATTTTTGATACACTCACAACTGGAAAGAGGCAGAACAGGGCAACTGCATCCAAATAAACTGACACAGCTTCCAGATTTGACACATCATTTATAGACACACAACTCAATCACACATACACACACAAACATAACTCAATCAAAAGCGGTTGTTCTGAATTTTCAGTGTCAAAATAATATTTTATCTGGATTTTACATGATTTTTTTTTTCAGCAGTAGGAAGACTAATTTTAGCTCCTGCTCCCATAACTTATTCCCAAATGTAGTATCGCTCTCCTGGGAACCAGCTTGTCATTTTCTCCTGTAAAGCTGCACCAGTGCAGACTTCTGTTTTATGCAGAAGATTAATAAGGCTGCGTGCAGTTGGAGTGACTATAGTGTGTGTGTGTGTTCTAAAGATGCAAGCAAGACAGTTCATCCAATAGCTGTTTAATTAAAAATACTGGCACAGACCACTAAATCACTATTAAAAGAAACACTAGCTATACAGGTTACACAAGAGAGCAACATTCTCAGCAGCCGCTGCAAAGAACTGGTTTCAGTTTCTGAGAGCAGCAGCCTCAGCATTGTTTGCTTGCTAACAAGTGGTTGGATTTTTTTGGGTGGGGAGCAGTTGAGGGGTCACGACATGTCTAGTTAGTGCATTTGTGGCTTTGAATAGTTGTTTCAGGCATTAATGTGAACTTCCTGGTCTTTGTGTGTCTTTAGAGGCCAGCCCAGCTTTCACAAGTATGATGATATTGAATGAGAGTTAGAACTTTATACCCCCTTTTGAAACGATGCCCCATCATCTTTAGCTAACTTGTATTATGTGTTCCCTAACTTTAAACACATCTTCCATCCATCCATTCTCTTCTGCTTATCCTGTTCAGAGTCATAGGGTGAGAGGAAGGGTGCACCCTGTACAGGTTGCCAGCCTGTTGCAGGGCTAACACAGAGTAAACCCCACTAACTGCATGCTTTTGGACTGAGGGTGTCACGGCTGGTGCAGGGAAGGCAGGGAGGACCCCAGAGCAGGACGCAGGATGAGAGGATGAGTGCTCAAACACTTTAATGACAGGCTGGTCAGGGCCAGCTACACAAGACGAAACTCAAAAACTCGAAACAACTCGAAACTAAACACTAGCCGACATCACACAGATGAACAGACGAGGACCCGAACAAAGAACAAAGGAAAACAAAGGGCTTAAATACACAAGAGGACTGATGAGGGAATAGAACACAGGAGGGAACACAGGTGAACCAAATTAACCTAAAGTCACAGGGGGAAGTAAAACTAAACACAAAGCACAGGGAACACAAGACTATCAAAAGAAAACAGGAAGTGAATCAGGGGAACAGAGACGCAGACTTGACATAAGACAAGGACGCAGACCCAAATACAAAACATAAGACACTGGGCCACAGGCCCAGGACCATTACAGAACCCCCCCCCCCAAAGGCCGGCTCCCGACGGCCAAACAAAAAAAACATAAAAAACCAAACCACGGCGGGAGGCAGGGGACCCGGACGGGGGGACCCAAACAAAACAAGAAAACCCCCCAAAAAACAAAACAAAGGACAACAGTACAGAAGGGGCCACCCAGGCCCCAGAGTCCGAAAACAAAAGTGCCAGAGGACAGCAGGTCAGAAGGGGCCACCCAGGCCCCAGAGTCCGAAAACACAGTCCAGACAAAAACGGGGAGGCCGACCACGCTCCCAGCGGCGGCGACGGGGGAGGCCGACCGCGCTCCCTGCGGCGGCGGCGAGGGCGAAGGCGAAGAAGAGCCGGAGGCCAACTGCGCACCTGGCGGCGTCGGCGACAAGGAGAAGCAGGCGAAGAAGAGCTGGACCCCTGACGGCTCGGACCCTCAGGCGGACGGCCGCGTGGCATGCGGCGGCGAAGAGCGGAGTCCCCTGACAGCTCGGGCGGAGCGGAGACCTCGGGCGGCTCGGACTGAGCGGGTTCCCCTGGCGGCTCGGACTGAGCGGGGTCCCCTGGCGGCTCGGACTGAGCGGGGTCCCCTGGCGGCTCGGACTCAGCGGAGACCTCTGCCGGGGATGTCCTGGGTGGGGGCGCTGAAGCTACTGAAGGGACCGGAGCTGAGGGGACCGAAGCTGAGGGGACTGAAGGGACCAAAGCTGAAGAGGGAGCTACAGAGGGGACTGAAGCTGAAGAGGGAGCTACAGAGGGGACCGAGGCTAAGGGGGAGAGGGAGCTGAGGAGGGGACCGAAGCAGCTAGAGAGGGAGCTGAGGAGGGGACCGAAGCAGCTAGAGAGGGAACTGAGGGAGCAGGAGCTACAGAGGGGACTGAAGGAGCTGGGGCTGCAGAGGCTGCAGGGACAGAGGGAGCTGGAGCTGGAGCGGCAGACACGGATGCAGACGAGCAGGCTAAAAAGAGGGAGGCTGAAGACTGTGGTGACTGTGGGAGGCGCTCTGCAGGGCACGCAGCTATCTCATCTGATGGCTGGGGCTGCTTAAGAGGGCACCCAGTCTCCCTGGGCGGCTGAGACCCGGAACAGTCCTTAATAGCCCCCACACGCGGAAACAAAACAGGAGTTGAAGTGGGCCGGTCCACGGCCACTCCCTCATGCGAAACTGAAACGGGTGGAGGGCAAGTTACTGGTGCCTCAAACTGAATGATCCCGGCCACCTAATCCTTGACTAATGCAGGCAAGGAGTCCAAAAGCCAGGGAAAACCAGACACTAGTCCACCTAAACTGCGGGTGATGCCTCTCCTGCTTTCCTCATCAGGATGGGCCAGCCAACTGTCACCCAAATCGAATACACAATCCAGTACGGCCTGTTTCACCTTACTGTCCACAGAATCAGTCTTTGCCTCACTTAGAGTGGTAGGAGTTTGAGTAGGAGCCATCATATTCACAGCAAGTTCAGGTGCTGTACAAACGGGGTTAGCAGTGGTCTTGGTCTGTGTCTGCACAGCAACTCGAAACTAAACACTAGCCGACATCACACAGATGAACAGACGAGGACCCGAACAAAGAACAAAGGAAAACAAAGGGCTTAAATACACAAGAGGACTGATGAGGGAATAGAACACAGCAGGGAACACAGGTGAACCAAATTAACCTAAAGTCACAGGGGGAAGTAAAACTAAACACAAAGCACAGGGAACACAAGACTATCAAAAGAAAACAGGAAGTGAATCAGGGGAACAGAGACGCAGACTTGACATAAGACAAGGACGCAGACCCAAATACAAAACATAAGACACTGGGCCACAGGCCCAGGACCATGACAAAGGGAGGAAATCAGAGAAAACCATTGTTAAAGCTGGCCCCGAAGGCCCAGTGCATAATAGTAATTTTAAATCATGTCAAATATTCAGAACTTTTGTGCAATTATTCTTATAAGTAGTCCTAATCAAAAGCCTGACACATTCTGTCAACAGGAGGGAACTCGAGTGGCAAAAAGATTACACAAAAGATCTGAAGTGCAAAGACTGATCCAACATTTTTTCCTGCTGCTACATTCTTACTGTGAAGGAAAATTGTGTGTTTTGTGTGGCCTCATGTTGAACTGAAATCAAACTGTCTCCCTGTCACCACGGTGCCTGCAGAGGCTCTTTGCTTCATGAATACAAACAAGCAGAGTTATTTCATTGTGAAGGCTAAACTGCTCACACTATTTTGAGGGAAACCTAAAACTCAAGAGACCTGAAATGGACAAATGTAACCACTTTGATTAAGAAAGAGTTAAGCGATGAAAGATGAACATGTGAAACTAAAAAACAAAAACAAAAATCATTCTCCTAAGTGGGAGCCATAATCACTCCACATTTCTCTCCCTCTATTCGTCATTTCTCCATCAGACAGAGTTTTGACATTGCTGTCTGCCAGCCGCCCCAACACTTTACTTCCTCTCCATTATCTTGCTCTTCCTTCATCGTGTCCCTGCACTCACACGCTGACTCATCCCTTTCTTCCTCCTAATCTTTCACTCTTCTGTCTTGATGGTCCACTCAGGGGATGTTTAAACTCTGCACGGCAGTAGTCATCATCAAAATTAAGCATGGCGAAAATTTATATACAATATTCTCTAAAGTTATGGCCAAAAGTTTTGGTAGTGGCACCACTGCCAAAACTCAATTTTCATTTATTTGCACATAAAAGCCTTTGAAACTTATAAAATATATACTTATAAAATGCTTTTAAAATGATTATTCTTCATTAGGCTATATCATAGAAACAGTTAAAAATTAATCTAATTTAAAAAAACGAAGCAGCACAGTGAATTAACACAAGTTATAACACTGGGCCACAACTGTAGATTAAAAATAAGGAAACAAATGCTTAATAGGATAAACCAGTATTGGCGTCCTATGTTAATGTCCACTGTTTATTGTTCCATCCATCCCAAACCTCCTCCCTTCACAGACTGTATCCCTTCTGGCTGTAGAACTGTCAGCACTCCACAGTGAAAAATAGGCTTTCAATAAAATGTTTAGACAAACCTTGGATGGGGGGATGGGGTCACTTTTATTGGAAGGACAGCCTCTAACGAACTACCAATAATTCTGGAGCCTTTAGCAGCTAATGTAAAAGGATACATTTCTGTTTCAGGCTATGGTAAAGAGAAACCCGAGGCTAAAAAAGAGACTGAATGTTAGACCATGTTAAGGTTACAGGACGACAGCAGCATAGCCCTAACCCTGTGGAAGCATCCATAAAAAATCTCAATTATGCCTCAGCTGCCTGGGGAAGAAATTCTTGAAAACAAATGAAAAAGGATTAAATTTCTTTCAAAATGCATTATTTAGGAAACAGGGTTGTGTAAGGTTGACAGTTTTGCATAGAAAATATATGCACTGCTCAAAAAAAATAAAGGGAACACTTAAACAACACAATATAACTCCAAGTAAATCAAACTTCTGTGAAATCAAACTGTCCACTTAGGAAGCAACACTGATTGACAATCAGTTTCACATGCTGTTGTGCAAATGGAATAGACAACAGGTGGAAATTATTGGCAATTAGCAAGACACACTCAATAAAGGAGTGGTTCTGCAGGTGGGGACCACAGACCACTTCTCAGTACCTATGCTTTCTGGCTGATGTTTTGGTCACTTTTGAATGTTGGTGGTGCTTTCACACTCGTGGTAGCATGAGACGGACTCTACAACCCACACAAGTGGCTCAGGTAGTGCAGCTCATCCAGGATGGCACATCATTGCAAGCTGTGGCAAGAAGGTTTGCTGTGTCTGTCAGCGTAGTGTCCAGAGGCTGGAGGCGCTACCAGGAGACAGGCCAGTACACCAGGAGACGTGGAGGAGGCCGTAGGAGGGCAACAACCCAGCAGCAGGACTGCTACCTCTGCATTTGTGCAAGGAGGAACAGGAGGAGCACTGCCAGAGGGTAGGCCACAAATGTGCATGTGTCTGCACAAACGGTTAAAAAACGACTCCATGAGGATGGTATGTGAGCCAGATGGGGGTTGTGCTCACAGCCCAACACCATGCAGGACGCTTAGCATTTGCCAGAGAACACCAGGATTGGCAAATTTGCCACTGGCGCCCTGTGCTCTTCACAGATGAAAGCAGGTTCACACTGATCACATGTGACAGATGTGACAGAGTCTGGAGACGCTGTGGAGAGCGATCTGCTGCCTGCAACATCCTTCAGCATGACTGGTTTGGCAGTCGGTCAGTAATGGTGTGGGGTGGCATTTCTTTGGAGGGCCGCATGGCTGCATGACTGCCATTAGGTACCGAGATGAGATCCTCAGACCCCTTGTGAGACCATATGCTGGTGCGGTTGGCCCTGGGTTCCTCCTAATCCAGGACAATGCTAGACCTCATGTGGCTGTCAGCAGTTCCTGCAAGATGAAGGCATTGAAGCTATGGACTGGCCCGCCCGTCCCCAGACCTGAATCCGATTGAGCACATCTGGGACATCATGTCTCGCTCCATCCACCAACGTCACATTGCACCACAGACTGTCCAGGAGTTGGCGGATGCTTTAGTCCAGGTCTGGGAGGAGATCCCTCAGGAGACCATCCGCCACCTCATCAGGAGCATGCCCAGGCATTGTAGGGAGGTCATACAGGCACATGGAGGCCACACACAATACTGAGCCTCATTTTGACTTGTTTTAAGGACATTACATCAAAGTTGGATCAGCCTGTAATGTGTTATTCCACTTTAATTTTGTGTGTGACTCCAAATCCAGGCCTCCATTGGTTAATAAATTTGATTTCCATTGATGATTTTTGTGTGATTTTGTTGTCAGCACATTCAACTTTGTACAGAACAAAGTATTCAATGAGAATATTTCATTCATTCAGATCTAGGATGTGTAATTTGAGTGTTCCCTTTATTTTTTTGAGCAGTGTGTCTATATATATATATATATATATATATATATATATACATATATAATGTAGTCTTTCTTTATTTTATTTTTATTTCTATTCCATCTATGATCAACTGTAAATAAGCTGGCATTTCCTAACTGTGTTCAAAAATCAATTTGAAAATCATTATCATAATAGCATCCTTTAAGCTATGAGGCAAGCAAACTGAAAAGATGCATTATAGTGAATGTAACTGAGTGCCCTGAAGGCATCTTCAATTCCATGAGCCGCTAACTGAAAAGACACATTTCCTGCTGTGAGATGGAGGATGTGGAGTGACTCTGCTGTCCTAAATCTTTCGCTCATGCCTCTCCATACAGGACAGGACCGTGGAAATAATTCATGTTGTGTGTCTCTTGTCCTTGGGAAGGAAAAAAAATGCTGCCGACATGTCTGGGACGAAAGGAGATGGGAGGAGAAAGACGTCTGAAAATAGAGAAGGGAATGACAGAGGGATAGACGGATGGGCTGAGTGAAAGACTGTGAGGGACTATAAGAGACTTGTCAAAACTTGGCCTCTTTTGCTGCTTTGCCAACTGCTTTTAGCATACTGTTCGCGCTTATTCAGAGCAGGCTGTCAGTGTGTATGTGTGTGTCTGCATGCATGGAATGAGCACCTCCTGATATCTCACATCCAATACTTAACTTCTGACCAATGGTTTCCTCACATACCCAGAACTGAAAAACAGATATTCAGCATACATGATATATAGATCAGACAGGCTGGAGCCTACAAACTTCTCTAAGGCCTCTGGAACTCTTTCCAGACCACATTACTTTATTATTTCCAGTCTATGCTCCTATGATGATTATAATGATGATCCAGAGGAGGAAACAAGGAGAAAGAACAGTTTTAAGAAAACGACATTCAGTTTGTAGCTTTCTAATGTTATTACTCCATTGGACAGACAACAAACCAATATATACACATATGTCGTAGGCCACATAAAATGACAAAGCAGGGTTAGTGGATGCTGAGGTGCATAGTGTGCAGAACTTGCCAACCTTCTGCAGTCAGTCGCTCCAGACCTCCAAACTTCATGTGGCCTTCAGATTAGCTCAAGAAGAGAGTTTCATGGAATTGGTTTAAATGATGGGCAGCACGGTGGTGTGATGGTTAGCACTGTTGCCTCACAGTGAGAAGGTCTGGGTTAGGTTAATTGGTGATTCTAAATTGACCATAGGTGTGAGTGTGAATGGTTGCATGTCTCTCCGTGTTAGCTCTGTGACAGGCTGGTGACCTTTGAAGGGTGTACCCTGCCTCTCGCCCTCTGATAACTGGGATCGGCTCCAGCCCCCCGCGACCCTGCAAAGGATAAACGGAAAACAATGGATGGATGATTTCCATGACTGAGCAGCTGCATCCAAGCCTTAAGTGTCAGATGCAGTGGTGTAAAGCATGTCACCACTGGATTAGAGCAGTGGAGACATGTTCTCTGATGAATGACGCTTCTCCGTGGATGAGTCTGGGTTTGGCGGTTGCCAGGGGAAATTAACTTGTCTAACCGCATTGTGCCAAGTGTAAAATTTGGTGGAGGGGGGATTATGGTGTGGGGTGTTTTTCAGGAGTTGGGCCTGGTTGGAGTTCGGCCCCTTAGTTCCAGTGAAAGGAACTCACACCAGTGCACAAAGCAGGTCCATAAAGGCATGGATGAGGGAATTTGGTGTGGAAGAACTTGACTGGCCTGCACAGAGACCTGACCTCAACCTGATAGAACACCTTTGGGATGAATTAGAACGGAGACTACACGGCAGGCCTTCTCGTCCAACATCAGTGTCTGACCTCACATGGTCAAAAATTCCCATAAACACTCCTAATCTTGTGGAAAGTCTTCCCAGAAGAGTTGCTGTTATAGCTACAAAGGGTGGGCTGACATCAATTCAATTCAATTCAATTTAATTTAATAGCGCCAAATCACAACAAACAGTCCCCTCAAGGTGCTTTATGTTGTAAGGTAAAGACCCTACAATAATTACAGAGGAAACCCAACAGTCAAAACGACCCCCTATGAGCAAGCACTTGGTGACAGTGGGAAGAAAAACTCAATTTTAACAGGAAGAAACTTTCGGCAGAACCAGGCTCGGGGGGCAGCCATCTGCCACAACCGGTTGGGGCTGAGGGGAGAGAGACAAGACAAAAACTCTATGGATTAAAAGCGGGATGTGCCTCAAATTCACATGTGTGTGAAGCCATTTTGGGAATATAGTGAATGCTATCTGACTTTGCACATAATTTGCACACTTTTATATTTCATGAGGTTTATGAAGGTTTTTGACTTCAAAAACAGAAAGTTACTGTCGTCTCTGAGGCTATGTTCACACTGCAGCCTGAAGTGACCCAATTCCAATTTTTTTGCCCTCATGTGACCTGTATCCAATCTTTTCATGACAACAACACAGATCCAGTTTTTTCAAATGCGATCCAGGCCACTTGGATATGTGGTCCTAAATCCGATACATATCCGATCTTTTCAAATGCGACCTGTGTCTGTACAGCCAGGTCGCATTTATCAGACCTGCACGTCATTGAAACTCGACAAAGGTCACTATTCTGCGTCCTGTTACGCGGACGCAGGAAGGAAAACAAATTTACTTCTGCAAACACTGAGCACGCTTGCCACGTGTGATGTTATCGTGTCCTCCACTGCGCATGTGGGACACTTTTAGGTTCATCTGCAGTTCACACACAGATCACATCAAAGTCGCATATATTTGGAAATGTGAACGACCACGCAAAAAAAAATTGGATTTCACAATAAATTGGAATTGGGTCACTTCCGGCTGCAGTGTGAATGTAGCCTAAATCCTGCCTGATTGATGGTCTTGGTTGCTTTTTTTTTTTTTTTTTTTAAAGTTTTCATAATGGTTGATGTGAAGTTTTGTGTGACCAGCCTTCCACACAGTACTCTAAGTATGGCAGCATAAGTGAAACTTTCACCCACTTTTACCTCTTTATTTCATTCTGTGTGGCTAGATTTAGGCACCAAATGCACTTTAGCATTAGGAAAAGATCACATTTTGGGTTTAAATACATGCTTACACAATGTAAAGCACAAATTACCATCAGAGATTTTACACGACACAACTAGTGGAGGTCTCTTATATAATTAGGCTTGTTGTGTGATTTTCTTTGACTTTAATGGACCAGTAGTAGGTGGAACTGTTTGCCAACCAGCAATATTTATATGGATTCTCTCCTTTATCCATTGAGATGTGCCTGGTGCTCCATGGAGGCTAAAGGGTAGAGCAGTAAACTGATGGCTCCATTATACTGATGTGTTCTCCCTAACTTTCTTTCTTGTGGCATTTGATGCGTAGCATGGCATTTAGTCTCCAAGCCACTGTGCCTTTAACACTGCCTTTACCTTCCCCCTCATACAGGATGTGTCACTATACATTAAAAAGGAATAGGCTCATGTTACTGTCATAGAATCACTTGACTCATTTTACAGGCATGAAATGGTATGGTGCCAAGTTTTTAAAATTTTAAATTGCAATAATCCAGTGCTCCATAAAAATGAATTTCATTTGTTCTGATGCAGTTGGTGCTATGAAGATGTGTGTCAAAGAGCATTCTGTAGAATAAAATGGACAATGGAAAGGAAGTCATGAGGGAAATGATAATGGAAGGGAAAGAATTAAGAATCACAAAAAACTCTCTCCCATTCTGTTCCTGGCACTCCAGTCTGAGATGCTAATTCAGTAATTGATCCTGAGTGGCTGTGCTGAAGTTACTGTGTGTGTGTGTGTGTGTGTGTGTGTGTGTGTCTGGGGTTACAGCCCTTCTTGTTCTGAATCAGGGATGTGGAAGAGGAGGAAGGGTCACCCTCTGGGAACATAAAGAGGTAGAGGAGGAAATTACAGAGAGAGAGGTTTCTGTGATGGAAAGCTAGGATACTTGTGTCAAAGATTTAATGTTAAACTGCAGAACAGACAGAGGGGCTGAAAACTGAAAACAAGGCAGAGAAAAACAGAGTGGAGGGATTTTTAGAAAATGGCAAAACTAGTAGGAGGTTTAAGGTGCCAGCCATGAACCAAAATGTCTTTTGGTTTTTTTGGTTAGAGAAAACTGTGGCATCTTATTCCCTATTTTTCTCCCCTGTCAGCATTAATGAAGGCAGTAGATGGCCCAGAAATATAGAGTTTCAGGTATAAAGGTACATAAAATTGCCCCTTAATTCCAAATGTTTAGGTTTTTTTTTTTTTAGCAGTAGCCATAATACTCACACAGCCTGTAATTATGTCTGCAAGACTTATATTGGTGGAAAAAAGAAATTCTGTGCAGACATGTTCAAATTCTAAATGACAGCTGAATCCACTTATCATTTGTAAATGAAGGGCTGTGTCATTGTCTGACTGACAGTAGGTGGGAGGCTTCCAGAGTGTGGTGATCATTCCTGCCCTGCAGTAAAGTTATTATTATTATTATTATTATTATACTTGAGAGAACTAAACTGGGCAGCACAGTTTCAGGTGTTAATGTCCCTTGCTTCTCCTAAAATTTTATTTTAGTTTAATACATTTCATTACAAACAAATTGCTAACTGCCAATTAATGATTTAAGTTGTATCAGTAGTCTACAATTTTTCACTTACTGATTCATAAATAACTGTAAGCAGTCAGGAATTCTTTAGCAGTTAAAGTGGCAGTATTTTGGATGTGGACTGCCACATGGTGGTGCTAGTGTGTAAATGAGGCAAGTTTTCAGACAGAGTTGGCAGGAAAAAAAAGTTTTTCTTTCTTTGTTGGTATTGCCTACTGTACAGGAAAAGCTACGTTTTCTTGTACTGTAGTTTTCTTGAGAGGTCCTAGTTGACTGGAAGTCAATAATGCCTCTTTTACACTCATACCTACTCAGCTCGACTCGATTTTTAGGGTTTTCTATTAGGTGGTAATCCCTGGTACCAGATACTTTTTTTAAATACCTAGTCAGCTGGGCTTCCAAGCAAGCTTGCCAAAAATGTGATGTCAACAAAAATTTAACTCACATTGTAACTTCATGTCAGTGGTGTATGTCAGGGCAAGCAAGGCAAAAAGTGCTTGCCCAGTGAAATTGAAAAATTAAGTTTAACCAGCTGTTTTGCTAATCACCTCAATCAACTTAATTTTTAATCAATATTTTAATTTCTTATTTTTTAATTCTCCCGTAAATATTGTCAGTTAACCCTTTAAGGTCAGGTGATTGCTGCTGAAGCATTGGTTACCTGCCCTTACTGGTCGTGAACAGCTGGTTAAGACGTAACATATCGCCACTGGCTTTTTACCGAAACTCCGCGACCCTTTGTCCTATTGGAAAAATTCAAATGGTTCCTGAAAGCCCAGAAATGGCACTTTACAGCCATGTAGGGGTATTACAGTATTTGTTGCCAGAAGTCCGCGAACGGCAGCACTTTTGAAGTATGTTGTGTCACAGCAGACACCTTCGCCATTATAGGGTTACTCATGTAATACAGTGCTCAAGCATTTTTATTCAGTGATTTGTGATGTCAATATTTTAATATACCATGTTAAATCATGAATTAACTGTGATCAACTGCATTTTCTGGATAGCTGAGTTAAATTTCACTATCCAAACCTATTTCTGATTAGTTTCTAATTTGGCCTTTGACTAGTATGAGCTGCTGTTTTGTTTTGATTTTATTGATTAATTTTTTTTAGGATAAACTTTGTATTTTATTGTTATTTATCTTATTTTTTTCTATGTACATTTTTTAAATTACTTTTAAAATTTTTATCTTCTCTTGTCCTGATGTGTTTTATGTACAGCACTTTGGTCAGTGGTTACTGTTTTTAAACTGCTTTATAAATAAACTTGGCTTGGCTTGACTTGGCTAGTGCCAGACCTACTGAATCAAGAAATCACAAGCAAGAACCTGTCTGACTAAGTAAAGTAGACTAAAAAAGCTGAAAAAACAACACATCATGCCACAATCTAAAGAAACTCAGGAACAGATGAGAAACAAAATCACTGACATCTGTCTATCTGGAAAAGGCTACAAAGCCATTTCTAAGGCTTTGGGAAAACTAACATAGCATTTCATAAGAACATGATCATACCAGCAGTCAAACATGATGATGGTCTGCAAAACTGTTTATTCAGGTTAACCTTGTCTAACATTAAAATTGATGATCTGAAACATTACAGCGTAAGAAACATGCAAAAAAAGAAAAAAGAAATCAGGAAGGGGGCAAATAGTTTACAAAGGTGTTTTAGAAAAATGCGGTCCTCAGAGACAACCACTATAAATAAGTCTTTAAAATTATACCAGTATACACCACAGGTTTTTTAAAAGTTTGTAAAAACTTGCTAACATTTTCGTGTGCTGTTTTATGGTAATATTTAAAATGAGGGGAATGGAAGTAAACAACTTTCTGTTTCTAGTTGTGTTAAACTTTGAAACTGCCAGGAGGCCCAGGAGGGGTCACGGTCATGCTCAGGGTCACCGTTGGGGTGGGGTTAGAGTTTGTGAAGGTGTGGTTACCTGCAGGACAGAAATGAGGTGAGGACACTCGACATTCTTGCTGTCTCACTTGCACACTCAACTTTACTGAGCTCATTTTATACAACAACTCTCAGTAATTCGCTCTGATCACCACTATTTATTCATGTTCAGTATGTGGCTTGTGTGAACAACTGCATGTGAAAGTAACCAAAAAGGGGTGGTGAAACTGGTGCAAATGGAGATTAAACAACTACAATTCTGTTTTCAATTTTTTGACCTTGAAAAATCTGTTTCTGGTATTGCCAAACATCTCTGTGTGTGTGAGACAAATGAAAAAACAAATTTTAACAGACAGGAGAAGCAAAACAATGACCATATGGTCTTTTCTAGCAGTTTAGTACCTCATGTCATGGTTATTTCTTTGCAAGACTGATTTTTTTATGATGATCAGAACACTCATAAATAAGGACAGTTCCAGCATTTGCAGTTGAATTCCTCCATTACATTTATGAACTAATGCCTTAACCTATTTTTATGTTTGTAATGCTAATGTTTTATAGACTGTCAATTTTTTTAAATGAAAGTTGTCTTTTTAGATGGTGGCTGTTTTACCAGGGACAAAAACTCGAGCATTCATTCATTTACTTGTATGGGGGTATAAATTATGCACAATTTTCAAACAGGATTTAAGATAACAGCAGAAAAGTAGACATATGGTGGAAAAAGTTTGAGATGCCAGCAGTTCTTTTTTTTTTTTAAAGCTGAATCCCTAGATCTGAGAAATGTCTGCTTTCAATCCTTTCAGCTCTAATAAGGGACTGGAACTGTTTTTTTCTTCTTTTTCTGCTGGACTGAGGGGTAAAATGTCACCAGAGAGCCGCAGCCAGTCAAACCATCAGCTACAGCCCCATTGAGAGGAGCAGAGAACCAACAGGAGTAACTGGCTGATGCACAATGAGCCAGCAATAAAACTGGAGGAGATCTTACATCATACAGCTAACTCTTTTGAAAGTATTGCAATACACTACCCTGAGCTGCCTTCTCGCAAGGAAGGCAAAATGGCAATACTGTAAAACAAAATTCTGCTACATTTGTTTAATCAAAATGGATCTTGATGATAGAAAATGACAGGGCTGAAAACTTAGGGTAATGTGCAAATTCTAAAAACTACAGTTTATATGGCTCTAAAAGTAAATCAATCACTATAGACTCCTGTGTCCAGCTTAACAGCAGCAGGCTTGTTTACAGCATGATAAAACCAGAATGTGAATGAGGTAGTAGCTCATGCTGCTCATAGTTCATAATAATTCACAGGTTTGCACACAAATAAATAAAAAAGGACCCTTTGACCCTGAGCACAATTTAGGTGAAGATCTATTAGGTGTTCTTGAGAAAAGGAAAAAACAAAACAACTAAAATTATAAATATGACCTTGACCTTAAGTACAGTTTTGGTGAAGACCTATTACCTGATTATTGTGTGTAAATTTCAGACCAATGCTGAAGGAGGATTAGTGAATTTTTGTGAATTATGGGTAGCTATGGCATGTGCTCACCAGTCCTTTAGGCAGATTGGCTGAAAATGATTTAAAAAAAATATTATTACTATTGCATCTATAACTCATCAATTTAAATGTTGTTAATGCTTTAGGACATGCATTATTAGTAGTAATGCAGCTTTGAATGACAGGTGGGTGCTAATTTGGCTGCTAACTGTCTACAAGACATCGCCACTAACTGGATCTCAGGACTGTTATTGTGGAGTGGTTTTAATTACTTTTAGGTTAACTGTAAAAGTCAGACCCAAAAAGTCTGTGCTACAG